>JAQFJA010000002.1:10397241-10407846 GCA_029874485.1 Naso brachycentron
TTTGTCTTTGGTTAAGATTTTTTTTTTAAAAAAAGAAAGAGTGGTAGAAAGAGAGGGTCCATATTACAGAAAACAACATAAAATGCTATTTACTATGATGACAAAAAGAACAGGCAAAATCCGACAAACGAGTAACTGTAGAGTTAACCTTCTCCACAAGATGGCAGTGTTGCAACATTAAGGATGTCAGCTGCCGTCAAACGTCGAAGAAGACGAAGAGCCACGGCGGCGGTTCCGCGTTCGAAACTGTTGAAGACAAGTGAGTCAGTGGGCTCTACTGACGGTATTTGTCTACTTGTTTTTGCCAGTGTAAGAAAAAGAAAGGGAAATACGTTTATCCACTAAAAGCCTAGAATGACAGATAGGAAACCGTGCAAGGTGTGCAACTTCACACGCCAGAAGTCATATGGGTTAGCAGTTCCATCTTTAGATGAGCTGAAGGTAAAAGGTGAGTTGACTGACTTTGACGTTAGCTTGTAGCTAAAAGTGACTAAAGAATAACTGAACAACGTGAACGTTAACTAAGGCTTCTGTTTCTATAAACACTGCATTTTCCTCAAGATGACGATTCGAGAAGTCTGTCGGTGAAGTGAAACCAAGTGTTGCTAGTTCCACTTTTGATTATCATGATCTGTCAACGTCATGGCGGTCTGTTCATTTTTCATAGGTGCGTGTTTTCATAAGGATTTAACGTTAGCTCAAGCACAAACGTCATGATCACCGGCACTCTTTCCCCCATGTACATCAGCGCCACGGTGATTTTGCTGCGCGGTTTAAGCTTACCTGCTATGCGCACGATCGAGCTGTGTGTAGCACTTCCATCGTGTTCAAACTTGCAGGAGCCGACATGAAAAGTCAGGCAAGCCAGATCTTTTTTCCTGAGCTGTTCATTCCTTGGATGCTAGTCACCGGGCGTTGCCCAGGTCATTGTTCTCTGCAGGGTCTCTCTCAGGGGTGCTGAACATTATATTCTTACATCTGAGAAATGCAGATGTATTTTTTGATGTGGATAATAATGTCCTGTAACTGTAGCATATTCCTCATTTTGACCTTTCAATAAAGTCATAAGTTACAGCCAAATGCACTGTTTAAGGCATTAATTATGTTAAATAACTGCTTGAACTGCTTGCCCTACCTGTATTCCATCCCTGAGGGCCCTTGAGCAAGGCCCCTAACCCCACTTGCTCCAGTGCAGCTGCTCAGTGGCTGCAGGTAGGACTGTAGTTGTACGGTGCAGCCTCCCGGTGTGAATGTGTAACTGTTGAGTGTGATCACGGCATCCATAACAAAGGGAGCTGGCTCTCAGTGGAACCTCCCCTGAATAAAGGTTGAAATAGCGAATTGATCAATTGAATCACTGATTTGATTTACATTTGGAAGTGATGGTTCCGCTCACCAGGGTGCATCACAAGTTGAATTCAAAAATCAAACTAAAAGATTAAATGTGGACTGCAGTCAGACCCACCAGAGGCAGATCCACCCAGACCTATTATTGATATATGGATTTATCATCCACATGATTGAGAAAGAAAGAAAAAAAAACAACAACCCTGAGGTGAGGTTGGCAGAGGGAGTAAGCAGCATAACCACTCAGCAGTAGTTTACTGTGTCACAAGGAGTGACTGTGTCTAAATGTATTGACTTGTTTACAGTACAGAATTCATTACTATTAGTCAGAAAGATCAGGTGGTTTGTGAATATTCAGTTTGTATACAATCTCAGCATTGGTTGTCCTGATTATTTTTCTATGTAGTAATGCAACATATTAAAAAAAGACCATTGTACCAAAGGTTTCTGTGGCACTTCTTTTTAAGGATATTCCCATGTGATCTGTAAAGCCAAATGAATCGTTTTTCTTTTCTTTTTTACAGGATGTGAGTCTCTCTGGTTCAGCCCCAGTGATACAGTCACAGTGGTCCTAGAGGATGATGGGACAATAGTAGAGGATGAAGCCTACTTTTTGTGTTTACCCATAAACACAAAGTTCATGCTGCTGCATGGAGAAGAGACTTGGGTTCCCGTTCGCAAGAGTAAGCAGGTTTATTCTGTCTGAGAATCGTCTACAGTCTGGAATGATTTTCATCTTTTTAACATGACATGCACAGCCTTGTGTTTTGGTGCTAATTGCTACTTTTCACTGTAGTGGATGGCGGCACAGCCTGGATGGCCAGGGAATCTGTTTTGTTGGAGGGCGACACTGTGGACTCCTCCATTACTGAAGCACCGTGGTGGGATCTGGCTCAGCAGCTCAAGCACGACCTTGCCAGCATCATCCTCATGTCTGAGGCAGATTTACAGGTACCAGCATCTCTGTCCCACTAACATTTAGTGTCATACCTGTCCCAGCATGCACTGTTGATAAAACAAGGAAATAATGCCACTTGATCACCATCAGCTTTGTCCTGTCAAAGGATATCATGAGGTTGGGCCTGAGGGCCCTACATAACACGCTTTGCAAAGATCCACTGGCACAGTTGTTATTTTCACACCCAGAGAAGAAGTTGTAGCAAATGGACTTCACCCATCTGTTTGCCCATGGGCGTGCTGGTCTTAAAGTGAGGTGCGGTCAGGCCCATTGTTTGTGGATTGATATCTTGAGGCAGCAGAAACGGATTGCAGCATCGACAAACAAAACATTGGTCTAAAATCAGTGGAGCAGTATTTTCCTGCCAGTTAAAGTTTGCATCATGTGTGGAATCAAATTCTCCACAATATAATAAACATGGAAATTTGCCCTCCCCGGTATTTGTGATTGATACAACATCAGATTCCCCCCCCAAATCCTGACAGAAAGTTGGATTGTTCCCTTCTATTTTCAGAGTTGAATCAAAAACTCACTGGTCTTGTATTATTCTAAGTTAGCCTCCTACGTCTCTTTCGAGTTAATGTCAGCAGCAACAATGAGCGCAGCAGCCATGAGCCTAGAGCCAAAGCTTTGGGCCCTGTGGTTCTATATGCCACTCCGGCTTCAGCCCTGACTATTTGTAGCCTACATTCATAGTACAGACCGTGGCTGTACAGTATCTATTATAAGATCAGTAAAGTTAGTGGATTTTACAGTGACCAAAGTCGTCTCTAGTGCTTTTCTCCACTTTCAGCACACAGATCGGTGCACAATCAAAACTGAGGAGTGTAAAGGCTTTAGTTTGTGTGGCTACAGTCAGCAAAAGTGTGCACACAGCTCCAATATCACCAACCAACTAATATGTATTTTGCTTTCCTTGCTTTTCTAAATCTTATCTATAACATAATCAACTCAAATGAATGTCCATCAATTTATACAGCTGTAATGTACAGAAAAATCTTACAATATGTTGTTCAGGTGTCACTAAATGTATCCAGGATTTCACCGAAACATTAGTATTGATGTTTGTTGTCCACAGCTGGCTGTGAGTCAGAGTTGTTCGTGTCAGTTTATTAAACACCTGCAGCATCACACAGCAGCTGAAACAATAAAGGGCCTATCACAGAGAGCCCGACGGTGGCACCGCTGCACTCTGAAATCCAATATTTACAATGGCTTGTGCCGTGCCATGGCAGCTTTGTGCTGCACGGAGCAAAGTGGCGAGCACTGCTCAGTACGCAGCGCGTGTGCCCAAAGTTCAGCCAGGTTAAAATTTGGGCACATATGTGCTGTGCCTGTGCTGAACCTGGTGATGAGCACAGCGTGAACCACACTCTGTCAGTCTTCAAACCTGAGAGTGATGTGCGTGATGTGATGTGCATTTACGCTCATTGCACAGTAGCTGTAGCTTTGGCCAGCGTCTGATGGTAATTCATGTTTTGTGTTGTGTTACACATCTACACAGGTCAGATGTTAAGTCCAGATTCCAGGGTTCTACAGTACAGTCGTTAGTAGTAAGGCCTTTTAGGCTTTGTGCACTGTCACTTCATTCATCCATTTCCTCACTTCTTCACCTTACAAAAGCTGCAATTTAATACCATTTGTTGGGACATCAGGTGTTTAAAGATAATGAGTAAAAACACTCTGAATGGTTTAACTAATTCCTTCCATTAATGAAGAGACTCAATACAACCCCTTTGCACTTTGTGCCTTAGCTTGCCCCAAGATTATGTGCCAGTTCAACCAGCAAAAGTGGAGTTGGATGTGCACTTAAGACCAGAGATCAAAACTATAGATTGTTTATGTAGGGTCCTGAGTGTCACAGACAAGGCATGAAAGTCAAAAAGTATGGAGAGATGAACAGTCATTGGTTTTTGCTCTTACATAACACAAGCCTCTATTCTTAGAGCCATGCTTTGCAGCTTTTGGCTCATTGCAGGAACCTTTTTCTTTCTGTCTGTTGGTGAAGCTACACTGCAGTGTAAAATCAATGTCATCCTAATGACTTGTGCACCTTAAAAACTTCATTCAGTGTGTTTGAGGCCACAATAGACCCTAAAAAAGCAAAATGTGAACACAGGCAATCTGCAGTGAAAGAATAGTTTTCAAAAGATCTTATTTGGTGTACTTGTAGCTTCGCTTTTCATTCCCTTCTTCTTTTATTTCATTATTTGTTGTTGTATATGTGAAGCACCGCTTCTGGTGGTCAAAGTTGTAGTGTAGATTTACTTTGAATACAGTTTTCTTCACCTGTTTGTCCAGACTTTAGTGGATGTGCCGTGCCCTGAGCTAGCCTCTGCTCTGGGTGTCCAAGAGAAGAGGGCTGAGGAACTCCAGGAGACTCTGCAGAAGGTTTTGGACAGGCGAGAGGAGGAGCGGCAGTCCAAGGAGCTGCTCCAGCTCTACCTCAAAGCTGTGGAGAAAGAGGACAGCCAGCAGGAAGAGCCCAGCGAGCCCAGCGAGGGAGGTACGACTGTGTCTTTATGTGGTATTTTCATTTGTGCAACTTGAATATATTTTTCCTAAACAAAGATCAAGGACATTTCATACTGTGCTAATACTGTCATAAACTGATCTCATAGTTTATACTGTGGCTTTCTGACACAATGTAAATTCTGTGATAAGTTGCCATTTAGGATGTAAAGTATTTTGTTTATATTTCAGTCGCATTAAACTCTATAGAAACGAGTAATTATCAGCAATACTAGTTCTGAAAAGAATCTATTACAGCATCTTTTGAGCCCACAGTTTGTTAAACAGAAAGTCTCAGCGGCCCTCAAGAGCCTCTTGATAACATAAAATTCCTTCATAATATCTGACATTGGTGTCTGGCTCTTAAGTTTTGCTTTGATAATCTGTTTTGTGAAAATCTCTTTCCTTTACCAACCTTAATGTAATTTTACGTTTAAAGCCTAAATTGTTTAGAATGATAATGTTTATGTGCTGTAAAAAGTCTATGAGTCTTAAAATGCCAAAGAAGCTTATGTATCTTTCTCTACCCTAAAGAAATCAAGAGAATAGCTGTGATCAGTAAGCTTCCAACAAAGTAACTAATGTTGTCCTGTGATTGTGTAGCCCTGCAGGAGGGAATAACCCAAAAACTGCTTGTGCTTTGGATAACATGTATGACTTGTACAAAAGGAAAATCAGAGAAAATCTAAAATCTAATTTTTAATAAATATTTGTGTATGTATTTTTATTTAGGACCTGATTACACAATTCAGTAGATCAAAACAGTATCATAATGCATCCATGTTTTTGTCCTTTAGCATTTCTATGAGCAGAGTTGCAGATCATGCGTCATTAAAAAGATGAAAAGAATTCCACTTTAAGCAACAACTTTTCAAATATGTGATGACCAAAGTTAATAAATTAATCTTTAGTTGTTAGTTTTCCTCATATATTTCAATGCCAACAGTTACTGATAAATCTGCAGTCAGTCTGTCAGGATAGCTGTACTTATGCCTTTTGGTCACTAGATGGAACCATTGTTGCAGCTTAATAATTTCATGTCTTGTGGTGATTTATTGTAATTATACCCTTTATACAACAAATGATCCTGAAAGAGAACCTTTTTTAACGTGTCAGGGGCCACAGACATGGACGTGACAGATGGGATGGAGGTAGACTCTGCATCTGGATTCATGTCAAGGACACTGATGGTCCTGAAAGGCAAAACAAGCCCAGAGACGAGACTGTCCACTGAGGATCTGCAGGTATTCTACTCACACTGCCGATCCAGTCTGCCTCAAAGATGCAGAATGGTAGCAGTACAAATGAGATGTTTCTCCATGTACGGTACAAAACTGTAAATGCCTCAGACAGTTCAGCCCTTAAGAGTTTATACTGTAGTTTTATTTTGTGAAGATGCCTTTACATACCAAAACCATATGGAGCCGCTTTTCAACTGTCCTGGACTTAATCATATTCTTATGTCATCTCTTCTAGTGCAGGCTCATGCTGTAACATACCCTACTGAGTCTAATAAACAGCTTTAAAACTGATGAAGCAATTATGTAAAACTCTACGGACACAACGCATTTGTACCTTATTAGCTCGATGTGCTATTTTTTTTCCACCCTCATTTGCATAAATAGGGAGAGCAAAACAATAGAAGCACCTTTCAGTATTATTCAATCTAATACATCAACACCACAAACTACAGGCTCAAAACAACTTTTCTCTGACAGTGTCAGCAAATATTAACCATCATATAAGCTTCACAAAGGATAGAATTTATTACCGGACTGACTGATTGGAGTGTGTTGCAGTCAGTATAAAGTCTCTCATGTCCACATTTCCAGTGTTTGAAACAAAGCCTCTCAAATGTGCCTTGTGTATTCAGATGGTGGTGAGCAGAGGGGTGGAAGTGATGGAGCAGGTGCTGGGCTGGGACAAAACGAGGACGACGACGCTGCTGCAGGCCTGCGAAGCCGAGCTGACCAGACGTCTCCAGCAGGTTCAGGCCGCGCGGTCCTTAAGGAGCAGCACACAGCCAGACAGCAGCCAGCAGCCCAGTGAGAGAAGCACAGAGGAGGGCGTAAAAACACCAGCCCAAAGCAGCAAGTAGGCCAAGGCTTCACCTGAGCAGAGACTGATAAGAATTCACATTACCTGCCTCAGGGTCATTAGAAAGGGATTTATCCTGTGGTACTGATAATATCCATAATGCTGGAATCCATGAATGTTAATGATGTTGACGTTTGCATCATTTTGTAAAACTAGCAAACCACTTGATGCTCTTGCCTCAAGAGGGAGCATAGTGATTTGCACAGCTCATGTTTATCAAAGACATGTTTGCATTAACCACTGGCACCAGCTCTCTATTGGCTCCTTATTTTGATGTTTGCAATGCCGTGAAAATAATCACAGCTAAAAAAACATGTCCACGCAGGGTTCAGCGTTAATGCTTTTTTTTTTTTTTTTTTTGAATTGCCCAGCCTGGAGAGTGGGTCAGGAGTTGAGTTGCCTGAAGTTAATTTTTACTTGCCCCTGTATCAATTGATTTATTTATTAGCAGTTGTGATAACCTTGTTTGCTTCCATGCAAGCAAGATGCCAGCTGTTGTCAAAGCACTTCTGCAAACAATTTTTTTTTTCTTTTTTTTTAGCAACTCGATGCACCTTGGAAAAACTCTTTTTATCTGCCTTGCTTTCAGACTGGCTAATACATAGGTGGACTTTTGCCCACATCCTCTAACAGCATCAAGCTCCACTCCTGTTTCCAGGATAGTTGAACTGGTTACCTGCACTTCAGCTCATAAACGTCCTTACCTGCTGTCTTTTTTTCTCAAGAGTGAAGTGAGGCAAAGAATCTACCTGGTGCCTGATTGTTACAACTCTGAACAGAAAATTAGAAGGAAGTGAGATGTTTCACTCCTTGAGTATGCGTGTAATGCTCCAGCAAAAAGCAGTTTGTTTTAGGTTTTTTATTTGTTTGTTTGTTTGTTTTTTTAATTGTGCAATGGTCAGCAAGTGAGCTGCTAGACTTACTATGTTGGCTAAGCATAACATTCATTTTATTCACCCCTGGCAATCAGGTTATCCTTATTATTAAGCTCTGTATGTGAAACTGTGAGCAATTGTTTCAAGGAAATATGCTTATTCTCTTTACTGCTGAGAATAAGATAAATATTAAACATAGAACATAAGCCTGGAGCCAGCTAACCCAGCTTTGCATAGAAACTGGAAACAGGTTGCCAGCCTCTGTGCTAAAGATAACAGATTTCATCTACCGGCACCTTGAAAACTTACTGCAATGCTAAGAGACCATAAAGTTAGTACAGTTGGCCAGTATGACCGCAACATGCCATTTTAACACTTTGCTTTTAAATAACATACAACATATAATAACTAATGGGCTTTAGGGGTGCTAGTCGGTGGATCATGTTACTTTTGGACAGACCCAGACTAGCTGTTTTCAGTTTTCGTTCTAAGCTTTACTGGTGGCTCCAGCAGACAGATCGCTATGAGAATGGCATCAATCTTCTCATTTAACTTTTGGCAGGAAGGCTATTACGAATTACCCAAAATGTGGAATTATTGCCTTAAGGTTTTATATAAAGTCTGCAATTGAATCAGCCGCCCTCTGTACTTACATTACATTCTGTTCCCCCTTAAACACTGCCAGGTAAGACAGAAACAGTGCACTGCGTTCATTTTAGAACCTTAGGCTAATATGGTGAGTGACAAAAGGGGGTCTCCACAGCAAAGAAAAGCTTTGTTCATTCATTCGGCCACCAGATTCTGTGCTTGATAACTTGCTCCTGCGTGCTGTCTTCCACAGTGACGCCTGCAAAAAGAGACAAATGTTATGTTCCTTCTACATTGCCAAAGTTTGAAATGTTTTATGTTTACACCACAAGGTTTTGTTTTTGTTCTGTTTTTTTTATAAATGTACACTTGTCTAAATATGGCATTCTCCTTTCCATTTTGTAGCACAGTCTTCTTAATGTGCATGCATTGTGGTGTAAATATTATCGTTAACTCGTGCGTGACCATTTAGGGAATCTCCACATGAAAGAGTGAATGGTAGAAAAACGTACTATGATTACCAGAGTAACTTGTACAGCACTACATTAGTGTAACATTGAGTACGGATAGAAAGTGAAGGCGGGATCATGCTGAGAGTAACATTTTTACTGACATAAATGTAAAGGCTAATATCAACCGGTTAACTACCTTTATTTGAATGGTATATACAGACTAATTTATCTTTCTGACAACAAAAATCAGAAAAAAAGATGTATATCACATCATATATGCAAGCCTCACTGAACACATTTTTGGCGATTTTTATAGGTAATGAAAAAGCTTTATGTTTGAGTTACATAGAACTGAAATTTTGATATGAGAGCTATTTTAAGGTCCTCTGCTATATACTATTAAAGTTATGTATCAGTCTAGTGGCTGTGTGACGTGTGTACATTGTGTGACTCAGAGGTCCTGTGGAAATTGACCTTTGTCATGGCTGTCATCTCGTCATCTGTCTCTGGAGCAACACGAATGATGTGTTTAAATTTGTGGAAGGATCATTTGGCAACACTTTTAATAAAGCCTGTCTCTATAATGCATTATAACACAGTGTGAACATATATAACACACTATGAACACACTTATGATGTGTTAGAGGTGGTTAGGTTTAGGGTTAACCCTAACCTTGCTTATAACTATGATTACACAGCACTACAGCTGCATAATAACACATTATAAGAATGTTCTTAGTGAATTATAGATGCATGCATTAAGTGTTACCAAACATTTTTTTGTGTTGTGGTGAGACTGAGATGTCATTACCAGCTTGTATTTTCCTATTAGATACAGGAAAAAGTGAGGCAACATAAAGATCTATTTATTACTCTGTATTGGGTCTGTGTATGTAGATTTAGCCTCTTACAAAGTAACCTGTCACTGCTGTGTTATAAGCCTGTAAGAATTGCCTTGAGTCCCTGACAAATTCACATTTTGTATTTTATTTAAACGACAAAAGACATGTTACAAAGGGAAGTTGTATATGACTGCACAGTTTGTGATTTAAGGTGCATTTTAAAAATCTTTGGGTGGTGGTATGAGGAATTTTCTAAAATAAACAAGACCTCAAACTTTTTATTGAGCTGTCGCTTCACCTTTTTTACCAATGAATATTCAGTGCATGTAGAATAATGTACAGAAAATATTTCTGACACTGACCCGATTCTGTATTCTTGAGACTCCCTCTAATAACCCGAAGGGACAGTTCATCCCAAAACAAAAAAATAGTTTGCTTTTGTTGTATTGCCAAAATACTGTATTTTTAAAAATTTAACAGTAAAGTCTTTCCTTGAATTAATGACCCTGTGACTTAAGGTAATCCGCACACCTTGTTGTGAGGACTTTCATGTAGGAACTGTTTTCTGTCCAACGCCAGCAACTCCATCACTGCATCGAAGGAAACCTGCATCTGCTCATGGACAAGAGGCTCAAGTTTGTGACAGCAAAGGATATAAATCTTGATGACCTCCTCCTTGGCTGAGCTTTAACGTTAGCTGGCTTAGTTAGCTTGATAGCTTGCTTTTCGTCTATGAGTAGATGCTCACTTCCCTCTGAGAAAATAGCTCCTACTTAAGACTGCTCACAACAAGGTCTGTGAAAAATCTTGGTTAATGGAGCCGAGTGCCATCTTGTTCCATTTTGTTTTAGAGAAGGTAGACATCTACAGCTAATATCTCCAAAATTCAGCAACTAACTAAAACAATCTAGATACAATGGTACAACAAGCAAGAG
>JAQFJA010000002.1:10438587-10452179 GCA_029874485.1 Naso brachycentron
GTGATTCAGAGTGATTGAAGAATGCACAACTGACTTTCTTAAAATTGTCTGCAGTTCAGCCTGCGAGAGACTTCAAACAGTGAAAAACGTCAGTGTGACGATGGGTATAGGTGCTCCCAGATCTTTTTAATGTGCGTGTCTCCATTTTACTACATCCACTGCACATATAGCCTCCATCACCACTTCAGCAATTTTCTGCAGAGGATCACAAAGTACCACTGACCCAAAGATTATCTGACAATTTTGTGTTGAGTGCCAACCACACTGGCAAATCTGGACATGTGGATTAATCTGTCTTTTTAAGCCCCCTCCAGACACATATTACATGATTAATATTTTGCTTTACTTTGTTTCTCTACATAAAAGAAGAAAAAACAACTCTGAACAGTGGCTGGAAGCACATCTACTCTTTCTTCCTCATTTAAAAATTCAAGATATAAGAGTCAAAGTGCTCCGCCCACCACCCTGGCGTATGTTAGGTTGACTGATGGGAGAGCTGTGTGCATCGAGATGGCTAGCTAGAGAAAACGTGGGAAAAATTCAGTCTGGCTCCATGTTTGAAACTCAGCCTGAAGCTCCAAGATGAATGGTACTTAGATGAGGGGTCTGTTGTAACTAAAACTGGAGACTAGCAGATGTATCAGACTAGTGGTAAATGTAGTGAGCATCTTTAATTTATGCTGTTTGTTATCCTGCTAGTAACCAACAGTGGCTGACACAGTGGTTGCTCTGCACAGGAGGTTTCAGGTCTCTGTATTTGTGGCTGGCTTTTGAAATTGTGACATACCAAATCTTACTTGTCCAGGTAACGTTTCAATTTAAGATTTCTTCAGGAGAGGAATGGGAAAATACCTTCCTAGCAACAAACTTTGCACACATACAAGTCAGTGTAGTATAGGTCTGACATTTACTTTACTTTACTGAAATGCCAGAAAAACATATTTTTGAGTGAAGAGGGACAATAAATTAACCATCTCAAAGATTATCATTTAAATTAAGGTCTTTTAAAGG
This sequence comes from Naso brachycentron, assembly GCA_029874485.1. Lineage (NCBI taxonomy): Eukaryota > Metazoa > Chordata > Actinopteri > Acanthuriformes > Acanthuridae > Naso > Naso brachycentron. Next base: position 10,439,599 of record JAQFJA010000002.1, read on the forward strand.
GACAGTTCACACAAAGAAATTAAATTGCCATTCTGTACCTGACTTAGTGTCGATGGAAGGTCGGGTGAAGTTTTTTAGTCCACAGAACTCTCCTGGAGTTTCACAGGAAAAAGGCGTTGCAGTAATCTCCCATAGAACTGACGATGTGTGCGCGCATGCAAGCATGTAACGTGGCTCCCATCTTAGGCGCAACAGGCCACAGTGAACAGCGAGGTTAAAATCATGGCATCAGTGATGTTTTTAATAACAAGTTGGCAAGTCGAGGCTTCAGGACACATAGATTCATTTGAACAAGCAGTATGGAGGCATTTTTTGTTTTATTAAGCATTTTTTATGTTTTAAAAATGTTCCCTATTTACTTCAATTGTTTGGGAGATTACTGCATTACTCCTTTTTCCTGTGACACTCCAACAATGTTTTGTGGACTAAAAAACTTCACCCGACCTTCCATCGGCATGAGGGTGAGTAGATAATAACAGAGTTTCAATTTTGGGTGAACTATAAGTCACTATATCTGTTGCTCAGAGGTTATACAGTGGTTAGTGAGCCTATGGCCCATGGATGAAAGTACTGCAGTATTTATACATTTGCAGTATTTTGCAGTATCATTACAAACTGTGTGTCTGTGGCAACATCCCTGGAAAAAGGGCTGTATTAAGTTATTGCCGAACATTTCCTACAGCTGCAGCTTTAAAGGGTTTAACTAAGTTGACTGCAACATGTATGGCAGCAAGCTTTGCACTTAAACTTTAAATCATTTATCAAAAATGCGTCTACAAAACATCTATTTTTCTACAGCAGTTTGAAATGTTGCAGGGAGTAATGGTCCAAGAAGCAGAACGCACATTTAGCTGTTAGATGAAAAGCTGCAGGGGGCAGGCTGCTACCTCTAACTTCTGAGGGATGTCACTAACTCCTTTAAGTTTCACTGTTCCCTACTGTTTGCCATTTGCCGCATAAAATCAGATCATGTATCCTCACAGAATGATGGGAAAAGAGCAGGATAATTATTGCCTGACTTCTTTATTAAAAGGACAATAGTTTGTTTTACTGCCCCGAATTCAGTGACCTGCAGTTATCAAACCACTTTGGCTTTTACCACCAGTAATTACAAGTGTTACCAAATCCACCAGAACAGAGATTATCATGACAGCAATTTTTCCGGCTCTGAAAAAAAAAAGGGGTGGGGTGGGGCGATCAAATTAGGCTTACATAAAAATTTAAAGACAAATAATTCATTGTCTACAAAGTAACTGCAGTGCAGACAAGATTATTTAAACTCACAACCTCAAATTTAAAATTTGCAGGTACTCCTTTGTTTCATTTCCTCATGGACAAAAACAACCTTCCAGTGCTGCTAAGGGTGCAGCCACTGTAACATACTGTAAAGACGGTGAGCCAAAATTTATAACAGGTTGGTCACACCTTAATAGAAAATGACTGAGGACTGACGTCTTACACAAGAACTAGAGTTGATGCAACTGAGGGCAACAGTGACTCTTCGCATCATAAAACACAGACTGATGTGAACAACTGACAGAAGCCAAGGGGCTTTTCAATGAAATTCAAAGAAACCCTGAAGTACATCGAGATACGGTCTCTGTACATGCATTATTTGAATTTGAACAGTATAATTACATGCATTCTAACATAATGCCTTTACAATATGTGAAACTGGCTTATTTGTGACAGATGAAGGATGCCACCTTGTGCCTGAATACTGAAACTGCCCTTGGATCTCACTAGTATTACAGTACTATTCATAGCAACATTACAAGGCTATGTTTAGGGTTCACCATTTGCTGTGAACAGCAGTTGAAATGTCCCCTGAAAAACATCACATACTTAAACTGTATTTGGTTGGAAAGTGATGCTGCAATTAGTAAACATTAGCTGAAATTTTTATGACAAGCTTCAGACGAGCAGACCTTGAACAAACCAATTTCATAGGTGCCACATAAACATTAAAACTTGAAACCAGAACAAAATGCCCTAAGATGCAGTGCTGTCTAGTTGCCATTTTGTTTTCGTGCAAATAAACATACAGTTAACAAGTAAATGGCTGAATACACACAGATCTCATAAGACCATTGCATGTTACCAATTTATTACAGTTCTTATAAAAGTACAATTGTTCAGGTATTACACTATTTCCCAACAAAGACTGGATGTGGATTTACAACTATGGTAACTTTATCATTTGACGATGTAACGACTTACTACAGTATGAGTTTAGTACAGGTATTCAATACCCAAAACTGCAAGTTACAGTTGCATAATGAATTCTCATTTTAAAGACTTTCCTTGCATTGCAAAACTCCAATGACATACTTATATTTCATATCATATTGATGGTAAAAGCTGCTCGTCACCTAAATTCAGTTAGGGATATTTCAAAAAGGACAATTTTCTCAACTCTTCACACTTGGTATTTCATTTCGGACAGTCTTCCTGGAACACTATGACAGATAACATGATTTTTTTTTTTTTTTTTTAAACAACAAATAACCAATTTCAGGCACTATAGGGTTCATGTGTAGAGGACATATTAGAATTGTGAATTTACAGTCATGACAGATGGCAACGGTGTATCATCCTATGAGCACAAAATGATATTAAACATTACAAATAAAAGTACAGCAATACATTACATATACATACTCTATATGGTAAGTAACATATTGCATAATGTAGATGCAGTAATTCCCATAACCAGTACAGATTCAGAATGAGGTCAGGTTCAATGGCGATGCTCTTCCCACAGTAAAATTGCTCTTCACAAAATGCTGATAAGACAATTACAGATAGAATTTAAAACAATTACATCTGAAAAATGAACAATGAGATCATGTAAGACTGGAACTCTTTCTCGTATGACTAAACCACCTTCCACCCACTGATTACTTGCCCCCTCCACCCACTGAAATGTTTAGGAGGCTTCTCTCTTCAGTGGTGCTGAAATGTGATGATGACGAGAAGAAGCCTTAGGACAAAGTTGTTTATTTGCGGTCTGTTGGTGCTGGTCATGCTTCATTGAGTACCTGTCAATGGTCAAAAAGACACAGAGTGAAAGGTAGCAAATATTTAACAGTTCTGATTGCATTCAGTCACGTTTGCCTGCAAATCATAAATGAAAAATTATTTCAACCACATTTACCTTTCTTGCAAACTCAGGGAGGACGAATGATGCTTTGTGGATTTCAGGGTTGTAGTATTTAAGGTTCATACTTTCCATGTCTTCTGTTGAAAGTGCTCTCACTGGTTCCTTGAAATTTGTTTCCTATTTCCAAAAAAAGAGAGGGCACTCAGTCATACCAATCGTCAAGAAACAGCACACAAGTAGATATATTGCAGAATGCCGTTACAATAAATCAGTCCCCATTCATAGGCAATCTGACAGCAGTCAGCTGTGTGGCAGACGGCAGATGGAGAATAGTGTGCACACTCACAGGATTTTTACTGCAGAGCATGTATCCAATTTGGCCGCTGGGATAAGTTGGGATGGTACTGTAGGCATATTCTACCACGGGGAATAGGGTCTTGCAGAAAGTTTGCATCTCCTTTATCAGCTCCAAATGGAGCCATTGACACTCTCCTGTGAAATTGACAAAAGGGCAGAAGAAAGGGTGTGTTGATTTCCTGTCTGCCATTTTAGGCACTGTTGAGGAAACTGGAAAAGACTATAAATGTGAGCATAACATCTCCAGAGGAGTTACTAAAAGCCATGAAAACAAGATTTTTTGGTGAGCTTGAAAAGGCGAAAAATTGTAATTTAGTAGAACAGTTCACACTTCTACTGAAGAGCACGCCTCACTAAAATTACTTAACAGCCTTTTTATATTGAAAATAGAAAAGTTACCCTGGGAACAAAGAATTCCAGTGCTTCTCAATGCTGCCTTCATCAGTTGATAGTAAGACTCCTTGAACAAACTCTCAGCAGGTCCTGCAAAAAACAGAACAAAAAAGAACTGAGAACAGCACTGCTTCCTGTGACGGTTGGCAAAGAAAGGGGTTAAAACATAAACGTGGCACTTGCCGACAGGGTCTGAGGAATCGGTTATAATGACATCGAAGGCATCCTGGTTCTGCTTCATGAATTCAAAGCCATCTCCAACATGGAGGGTGAGCTTGGGACTGAAAAACCCTTTGGCCATCCCTGGGAGGAACTTCTTTGATACATTGATGACATCCTAAAGGACAGACAATATCAACACTGAGGTGAGCAGGCATTCCTCAGGTACAGTACTGGGATCAAAGAGTAACAGCTCTCTCGAGTGAAGTCTGAATCCTTGGTAGTGTTGCTGCTCGCACCTCATCTATCTCACACAGAACCACAGCTTCCACCAGTGGATTTTTCACCACTTCTCTTAGCACCCCGCCATCTCCACCACCAATAATCAGCACCTGTAAAAAGGTGACTGTCAATAAAGGAAACAGCAAAGAAGACTCAACATGAGTGTAGTAAGTTTGACAACAATGAAACTGAATGATTAATAATACCTTCTTGGGAGAAGGGTGGCTGCACAGTGCAAGATTGGCAATCATCTCTTGATAGGCAAACTCGTCCCTCTCTGTGCACTGAATCACTCCATCCAGCACTAAGACATTCCCATAGGTTTTACTGAAAAATGACAGTACGGCAAAACATGAGGTACATTTAGAATCTTGAAAAACCACGCTCTTTTAAGTTGCACTTGTATGCACTTTATTGTATTGTATGATCTTTGATCAATGTACCTTTTGCTATGGATGCCTTAGAACTGTGAACAATGCTTAAGAATATTATATAAATGTGTATATATATATATATATATATATATTATATATATATATAAAATGTGATCAGAATGTCCATTGTTTTCTGTTGTGTATACCTCATTCTTTAAAATAAATTTATTTAAAAAAGAATCTTGAAAAACCAGAAGAACTCAGAAGAAGTTGGACAGGATACAGCAGCGCATGGCTGCTTTAATAATTTTTTAAAAATGTATTTATTTTACCATGAAGATTGCCAGCAGTTACCATGACTCTTGTTAGTTAACGTTACACATACCACCTGGGCTAACGTTAACATTACCTATCTCAAGTTAATTCGTTGCCTTGCTTGTTTTTTATGAGCTAAAACGACGCAGAGATAATGATTTCAAGGTAAAATAACGTTCCCTACTCAGGAAAATTCTCAAGATCCCACGAGCTTCAGATTACTCATTCATTCCGAATAGATGCTAACAGCTAGCGACATTAGCCAAGTTCTGCAGCTAAAAGTAGCACACTCACCTCTTGAAAACCATAACATCTTGATATTTGGATTTCTTGTTGTAGAGGACCTCTTCTACCTGAAGGCTCATCGCTTGTCCGGGCCACAACGTGCATCTTTCTGTAAACCATCCCTCTTTAATGAAGTCCATGTCAGCTGCCAGCGACAAGTAACACCACCGTGTGTGTGTAAGTGCGGCGATATGAGCAAGTTTCGACAAAGATCTGACACCTAACCGCTGTCTGACAGCTAAACTTGATGCCTTACATTAAAACGAATGGAAGGATGTTGACGTCAGTGACTTGCCGATATGCGAGCCAATGGAGTAACAGGATGAAATGCTTCGTGTATAGTTTGTTTGACTTTACACCACCAGCGCCGTTCATGGCGCCACCCTGTAACAAGAGCGTGCCGAGTAGGTGCATGGAGGAAGGCTGGAGCCCCGAGTCCACGTGAAGCTCAGTGGCAACACAGCGCATGCGCGGGCCAAAAGACCTTTTTTTTTTCTGTATAATGAATTTATCCCTTTCGTACTGTGACTTTCTGTGTATTTTACCCTATTAAAAATGCATGTTTCTACAGTATAATTTTGTTTTCATTCCTCATTTATTTACTTTTCACTTATTTACTAGTGTGTATATTTATTTATAAAGGTTTTTTAATGTTTATGTAGGCCTATACTTTGGTATTGTTATTTGCTCTCTGACGTAGTACTGTGTATATGTATGTGCCTTAATTCGTAGGTACATTTTGATGAATAAAGTAAAAATAAAAAACACTTTTAAATTTCCTCCTAGGATGGCAAAGTCAGTGAGTTTGTTCATTCAATCAAGTCAAACCTTTTAATGACTGCCGCCTTAATCAAATGTGGTTTATTTTTTAACAGCTGTATAAAATGATGCCTTTATGGATTTTATGCAAAGTTAAACATGTCCTTTGTTGTTTATGGGCTTTGGCTCCTTAATAGGGAATTTGAGGCAGCGTATGGGGGATGTCAGATACTGAAATCAGATCTACCTTAACCAACTGACATACTTACAAAAGCACCCAGTACTAAGGTCTACATGTCAGACACTCATACTTAATTATTTAAAACCTGGCCTTCATTGTGATCTGATCTACACACCTATGAAGTGTCTTAACTGTATCTTGCACAGTTGCAACACTACTGTGTTGTTACCAATCAGCTGATTATTTATTTCTTAACAATATCCGCTGTATGTTCCTCTAATGAGTATTATGTCAGCAAATTTCATATATTAATACCAACACAGATTAAAGTGTGATAATGGTTAGGTATACAGTTCACCTCTCTCATGTCGCGCTCAGCTGCATGGTTGGCATCGTGGCTGCCGTGAGTAATGCTCCTCTCGCTAAACCAGGTCCATCTTTGAACTTGGCCTGTGGTTTGATCTTAACTATACACCTGTGCAGTTTCATGACTGCATCTGGCACAGTTATGATGCTATCTTGTTAACAGACTCTGTCGACAAACCCGAACACCTGGTTAGCACATGACGACTCTCTCAGAGACTCAATGAAAACAATACCAGACACACTTCTTGTGTCATCATCGAAGTTATCGTTTTGATAAATCCTGATCTACAATGTATCATCACTAACAACTGAATTGGGTATGTTTCCAAGGTTGTGAGTAAGGTAAGTATGGTGATGTGATTTTGAAGTTCATGATTTTTATCTTTAGTTTTGTCATTTAACATTTTGGGATTGAACTGGGCCTGCTCAAAAGTATTTGACAGAGCAGAATTACGGCTGCAACAGTATTGGATTGATATAATCTCATAAAAAGCTAACCATGTTTTAACTGATAAAAACATAAAGCACAGCAGGGGCAGCACTGCATGTAGGTTTTTTTATAACGTATGCAAGAAAAACATAACTGGACTTTTGATTTATCTCTGAATGCAAGTTTTACAATCCAGATTTGACAGCATATTTGTGGGGTGTCGCCTTCCTACACAGAAACTTCCCACTTGATCGTCGCTGCGACCGCCACAGCTGAGTAAAAGATATCACATTACAAATGTCACGAGCTGGACGCAAGACAGTGGAGCACCACACCCTCTGATTTATGTTTCAAAGTTTCATCTGAGCAGTTTGCACACACATCAATGTTGCTACCAAAACAGTCATTGCACAAAAGACCTGCTGTTGTTGTTAAAAAACTTTAAAAATTTCCAGAGCCAGCTGACAATCATAAACCCCGAGTCCGGTTTACTGTGATGAAAAACTTAATTCCGTGGAATGACCTGATTTTTTTTGTCAATGGAATTAAGTGTTGATGTTTTTTTATCAACTTGGTAACAAGAACACATCTCTTATTTGCAGGTAGTTAATACACCAATGAAAATGCACTATAAATACTATATTTCATGTCTGGCATATTCTGCCTGTAGATTTCATAAATCTTGCACACTGGACCTTGAAGCCAACACGGACTAGAAGTTCCCAAAAAGGCTCAAATAAATTGACAGTTGAACATCTACAATTCCTTCACAGCTGAAGATGCTGGCATGGCATGATGGAAAACTAAAAGGTGAACATTGAGTGTTTCCTTTTCTTTCAATCCTAAACTCACTGTTAAGCTTTAAGTGGTAAACAGCTGTAAATGAGTACAGGCACCACCAGTTCATTTATAGCTGTGCTCTTTGTGACAAGCCAACTCAGCACTAACCAGTTCTGAGTGGTGTCCCACTGCAGGCAGACTGTATTTAGGCAGTTACATTCCATTAAGTGTTTTTATGTAACTAAAGGCCTTGCCTAAAAGTTCTTCACTTAGATGCAGAATACTTAAAACCGTGCAAGTTTGCTCTGGTTTGTTTGCACAAGGCTGGGCCTGATGCTTACAGTGCAGAGCTCGTTATATCCCGGGGATAAAGTAAGCAAACTAGACAAATTTAGGGAAGATCCCAACCTTCCTGCTGTTCAATGCAGGACTAAAGAAATGTGACTTTAATAGGTGATTGTAGCGGCTGCTGGAATTTGCCTCAAGCAGAAATGAGGATTAATGTGGTCAAGAAGCTTGTGTAGAGAAGCTGAGAAACCTGTTCCACATTGGATGATCAGAGGAAAAACATGGTGTGAAACCAAGTAGAATAAAAAGGATTTATACAGGTCATAATATGCAAGACTTTGCTGATGCTGTCCTGCTGACCTTTAACTAAATACATTTTGTGTAATTGCTTCCCCTATTACTGACAATGCTAACTGATTGATAAAATTGTGGTGGGGAATGGAAGGACACAAGCTTTTTTAATTTCCAAATGTGGGCATGCCAAGGCAAAAAGTTTGAGAACCACGGCCTTACAAAGAGAATTTGACAGTTTAGAGTTTCCCAGCTTGCACTCCACATCTATTACTTTTAAAGTATTACATATTATCTCAATATCTTATCTTTATTTTATTTGGTATGATTTAAAAATGAGGCAGGAACTTTTTCCTCTAAAATCATCTTTAATAAAGAGGTCTGTGTGTCCACATATTTACATTTAAAACAAACTGCTGCACAGATGGAAAAGAAATACACTTGGAAATTCATGAAATATTGAAAAACTGAATTTCACTGGCAAAGAGGAAAAAGGGGGGGGGGGATTTGTTTGTGCAGGTTGAAAAAAAATTTTTTAAAATCAGACAGAAAATAGCATCAGAGAGTTTTATCTTTTGGGCCAGTTATGCCGGAATCCTCTGCAGGGAATAAAAAGACAGAATGGTTATTAAAACACTGAGATGTAACAAAACAACAACACTCTTCTACTGTCAACTGTCTTCTGCAAATTTACCTTTCTGATTTTCCTGCCAGATATGACATACTTCGTCCTCCAGCTCCAACATGTGGTTTTTGTCCCCTCGAAAATTTCTGTTGGACAAAATATTCAAATGTATCAAGCAACGATAAAATACATACCGTTAAACAAATGAACAAACACATACCTTTTTCTTAAATTCGCCTGCTTCCCGGTTCGGGTCAAACTGTGTGTTGTCCTTTGATTTGTTACCTGTAAAAACAAAGGGGAGCACTGACTTCGAGAAATTTTACAAACGTATGATTGTATTTAAAAATGTAAAGTAAGATTTTATTTGTCCGCTGCAATGAAAAAACACAACAGTATGCACACCAGCAAAGACTTTCAGGTCTGATTGGCTGTAGTCGAATGGCTTGAAGCTGTCTTGTGTTGGTGCTTCTGTCCTCTGCAGCTTCTCTGCAGACTTCATCAGCTTCTTACTCGGTTTGGGAGTCGACTCTCCAACCTCACTGGCAACCCTCTCTCTTTTCTTTGCTTCTCCTTTTGCAGATTCCTAATGAAATGAGTTGGCAACATTATCCTGTACAATATTTTAAATAAACATGAGAACATTTCAGTGAAAGTATTAACTAAAGAGGTCATGACCTGTGTTGAATGATTATCATGCTAGGGGCGAGTGATGTGTTCAGTTTTGTTGTACAAAAAAAACCCCAGCAAACATTTTATTTATTTTTATAACCATTTCGACGCATGGAAGAACATACATCAATGAAAACTTTAGGGAATTAAGGGAACTTATGGGATTATAAAGACAAAAACATTGTTTCCCTTTTTACTTAACTGATATATTTCCTGTACCTCACTCAGCAATATCCGTATCTGACTTTGAGAATTCTACTGAAGTGACCTACATAAGTTGATATTATACTGATTCATTTGAGATGGAAAAAAGTCCAACTTTTCTGCCATTTGCAGGTTTAAACTTTTATCTACTTCCCACTCTACACCATTAGAAATTTTATCTCTGTCGGTGAATGAATGGACCACACTGTTCATAAAGATGGATGTCACATGGGGCGCCCTAGCAGCTCAGTTGGTAGAACGGATGCAGAGGCTGTTTCCCCAATGCAGCGACCATGATTCCACCCTCTAGCCCTTTGTTGCTTGTCATTCTATCTCTCTCTCTCCCCCATTTCCTGTCCAATTCTCCAGCTGTAAAATCAATTAAGGCCCAAAAATATCTTTAAAAATGGATGCAGCATCCTCACTAGGGCTGCAATTAATGGTTATTTTCATTATCGATTGGTCTGCTAATTATTTTCATGATTAATCATCTATTCCATGAAATGTCAAGAAATGTGAGAAAAATGCTCATCTGAATTTTCCAGAGCCCAAGGCAACAACTTCAAATTTCTTCTTTTGTCCAAACAGCCCAAAACACAAAGACCCCTCATTTATTATCATAAATGACACAGAAAGGCAGCAAATCCCCACATTCAAGAGGCTACACCAGCAATTCTTTTTACTTTTTCACTTATAAAATGACTGAAATGTTAATCGATTATCAAAATAGTTGGCAATTAATTTTATATTAAACGTTTAATTGATGCAACTCGAATCTCCACCTTCTGTACCAAATGAAAACGAAATATCTCTGATACAGTGATCGGTGGATTGAACCGCGGTACAGCAGTGACGCCAAGAGATATCCTGAACACTGCAGAATATGGACAATGTAAGCAAATACTGGCGCAGGACAAAATCTCTGCAGAGAAACCACACACACTTCTAGAGAGTCATTAGTAATAACTAAGAGGCATTCCTTTTGAGTGTTTTGAGTCTACAGTTGCAGTCAGCCAGTGGTTAAAGCTGCAACTTCATGTCAATATCTCAGAGTCTATCATATATCTTTTTGAATGTTTTAACAAAAATCAGTTTGTAGTGATTCTGTTGCCTTCTGTTTGAACAAGCACATACAGCCTGGTATTTAGTTATTTAATCAACTTACAGCTGGGTACATTTAAATGGCTTCATGTTATTTAACTAAACTCACAGCATGAGATGAGAGTAACAGCATCAGAGTCACCTTTGCAATACCAAACCTGCAACTGAGGCTTTAAACTGGAAACACGGTTTCATCTCACAGCAAAGTAATCATTCTTATTTATGAGGTTGTCATTGACTTTTATCTACATCAGTTGTTGCATTTAACAATATTAATTTTCTAAAGATATTTTTAGTGCTGCACATCAAATGTCTTGACAAATTGTTTTTTCTTGCAATATTATCTCCCTGTGATCATTTTTGATTTATTTATCAGACTTGCTTAATTTGACCTGATGGCGGTTAAGCATGTTTTTATGATTTACTGTCACCAGTGATGTTGGAGCCCAATCACAGTACACATCCCTGATGGTATCAATCATAATATCAGTCCAGAGATGCTCTAGAAAACCACAAAGCTCTCTTTCAATTTGAAATCAGAAGAGAGGGAGAGGAGCACTTTGCTGCCAAAGCACTGGCTGAAAGTGACAATTAGCAGGCGGAGCCAATGTTTGCCTGCAGTTGGAAGGTTGACGAGTGTTACTTTCAAGTGCTGCTGCCAACACTTGTGACTGTAATACGTGCCACCAAATGGTGCCAATGTGCTCATTTGCCGGTGCCATTTCAAAAGGGAGTGCCGCAAAACCAACTTTTCACTAAAGCCATCATCACACAATGGATTACTGTAGTGCAAACCATTACTGTGTGCACAAGCCAGAAAGAGGGAAGCATGTACAGGAGTGAGAGTGAAGTGGTGGTGACGGCTCTTTCTGTTCTCTTGTAGCGTGGACCCAAGATGAAGTACAGACACTATTATTTCACTGTGAATTTATACTAGAAAGGAAAAACAATATGGTGGCAAGAGCGTGTAATATTGGAAGTTAGCGGAAAGCTTTTCAGCAGACAGTGGCTATTGTTGTTCCTCAGGAGGAAAGAAGTGTTTGATGAGTAGAGGATGTGTCTTTAATGCCGACCAATCCCACACTGTGCTTTCTTCTTCCCAAGGCACATCATGTGACAGATATAAATATTAAAAGGCCACTAACAAGCGAGTGCTGCGGACTGCTCACTCGCTTGTGAGTCACCATATTTATGCGCGGAAACATCAGCCATGTCTGAAGAAAATGGGGGGCATTGTAGAGGGTTAAACTAACTATTAAAGCACAATCTTTAATACGCTGTGCCAGGCTCTTGGGTGAATATAACTCATGTTTTTCATGGATTTGTATGTTCCCAACAGGGACATCAACAGCAAGGCTGACAGCGTGAAAAGCCTATCTGAAGCAGCACAGAGGAAACGGAGGAACAAGAGTGCGAATGACTCACAGCTGCCTGCTGGCGAACAGTGGCGACGTTCTGGAGGGACTCCTGGTAGCTCTGTTTAGCCTTTTTCCTTTCCTCTGTGGAAATCAACATTATATTTCAATGAGGAATAAAGCATTAAAGGGAAATTCCCGTTTTTTGACACCTGGACCTTATTTATAGGAATAAATACGCTCATATACTCACCCAGACAA
>JAQFJA010000002.1:10685489-10697660 GCA_029874485.1 Naso brachycentron
CCTTTATTGGTTTTTTTGTTGTTTTAAACAGACTTGGAGAACTTCAAGACCCAAAGAAGGAGTCCAGTGAGGGTTCGTGAAGGTCAAGGAGTGGTCTTACTGTGTGGCCCACCACCATACTCTGGAGGTAAGAACGCCTTTCTAAAGTTTTCAGTGATGTGTAAGACTTGTATTGAAATCGCTAGCTTACATAATCAGTCATTTGTACGGCAGTACAATAAATATTCAGTATCTGTGAAGAATCATTATCAGTTGTACATAGAACTATTGACACAGTGTGGTATCACTTCTGTGATTCCTCATCTACTCTGTGGTTTTCTGGACAAAGTGGAAATTATGTTTGTGCTCTCCCCCTCAGATCTCCTAGTTGTTTGTTTGTGTTGTTGAGGTCAGTGGAGTGAGTCATTTTTACTTTGGGACACTCTGGCCTGTCAGCCTGATTTTTAATGGGGGCGCGAAAATAATTTGGCATGCAGACTGAAGAGGGTGTCTGTGGCTGGGGCCCTGCCAGGCTGAGTAATAGAGCTTCTCTCTGAAGGTGCTTTGTTTGCTTCTCCTCAGCCCTTTGCTTCCATGACATTATCAATGGGAGTTAGCATCCAGCGCTATTAACTCCTGCACAGGGATATGAAGATGGGCTTTTCACTGTTCCAGCCAGGCTGACTGTAATTGTCCACTGCTGGAGCATCAGGATATACTGTAGTGCAACAGAAGAAAGCGGGATGGAATACCTTTATAGTTACAAAGTCCAGTTTTTAAGAGCAGGGTTACTACAAATTATACTACTCTTTAATTATCTCTGTCAGGCATCAGGCTGGATGGGATCATGTGCTTGGCTGTGTGTGTATGTGGATGTGTGTGTTTGTGCACCTGTCAGGAGCAAATCTTACTTACCACTGGATCCACCTGCCTAATATTTTTTAAAATGTGTATGTTCAAGAAATTTTTGGGGCTGCAGTGATAATAAACTGCTGTGCTTTATATTCTCATTGCTCGCTTACTCCTCTCTCCTCCTAACTGGTTGTTATTGGCCAGGATCAAAATTCACTTCTGCTTGGAATCTTGGTTTCCTGTAGAGACATTGAAGTAAAGGACATTTCCAGCTATTGGCTGTGCTGAAAAAGCCATAATGAGTTTGAAGCAGGCCATGTTTTAGCCTTCTTGGTGCCTCAAAAACTGACAGCCGTTGAAAAGTTTGGTCTCATCTTGAATTGAAGTGTCCGCAGATTCATTACATACCCACCATGTTATGGTTCACTAAAGCTAGACTTGTTACAAAAGGATAAATCCCCATTTTTGTTCTCTTTTACTGATCTGCACACATATATACATTTTTAAAAGCTTTGGCTATATATTTTGTGAATCTCTTGCGTAAGGTCACAAGGGAATGGCGGTAAAGTTTAGCAAATTGGTACTTCTGATTGATTATGAATGTTATGCCAGAGGCAAATGAGAGCATTGTTGTTTAAAACTGTAGTGATTGCTGTTACTAGTATTATTGTGAAGTTATTTGTAATTCACCGTTAAACGCTAGTAAATTACTCAATAATAGTATTTTTTTGTAATCTTAGAAAGTTATACTCAGTTCAGTTGCCTAAATTAATATTTTCAAGCAAATTTGTTAATAAGGTTTTGTTTTTCACATATGTGAGACAAATTTGTTTCATATAATACATAAGAGCTAAATGCAGCTGATCCTTTTGTATTTGATTCTGCTCATATTTTACATATATTGAAAGCAAAAGTATTCAAATTATATAAGTAGAATATATTCTGTAATATTGATTTTAGCAATACTTTCCAGCCTTCATAATGGCAAACCTCATACTAAAAAAGATGTTCACTGTCATGAATGCAATCTTTATCACACAGTCACTTGCATACCTAACAGCAGGCCCATATTTGTTTATGTTATAATGAGACGCCTCAACCTGTGTTGACAAGAAAAGCTGGTACAATGAGCCATATGCTTACATTTGGCAGTCTCATGGTGTAATGACTTCTTTTTTTTTAGACTCATCCCATGCTGTAAGGTGTCCAAATGCCAACACTCACTCCAGCTAGCTAAAAGCAAAACAGCAGCATTGTCACTAGTGTTGGACTGTACCAGCAGTGTCACAGCAGTGTCTAAAAATATTTTTTAAGATCTGGGCAGAGCAATTTACATCCAATAGTATACTCATTATTCCTAGGCAAACAGCGCTGATTCAGTCAAGATGGTGCCCCATATGCAAAACTCTGTCTAGTTTCTTTCTAAAAGCTTGATGAACTGTCTGTTGTGAAGGCAACCCTGCAGGCACCAGGCTGATGCTCACAATTTGGAAGAGAAAGATTGCATTCTTTAAGTGAGGCACTGACAGGGAGTGTAGTGCTCCCTGGTAAGGCAGCATTTTAGCGGAGAGCGTAGAAACGAGTTGACATTGGCTGACCTCTCCTTGGATAGATTACATGTGCCAAATCGTTTTGGACATTTTGTACATTTTACACACACACATAAAAAAACACACACACACACACACACACAGGCTGCAAGTGCTGTTTGAAAGCCAATTAGAACAGAAAGGGTATATTAAGCAAGCAACCATTCATTTACTCACTTGGAAATGTATTGATGTTCTTTAATGAGTTACCTTCATGTCACCTTTGAGTTAAAAAAATCATCTGGATTGTTTACGTGTTTATCTAATGTTGAAGTCAGTGTAGGCTCAACCATTTAATGAGGTTCTTTCATGTTGTAGATACTGTGGCTACATACTGTGACCAGACCAATAGCAGAAATTCCAGTCAAATAAAATCTTTGAAAGCTGTGAGCTGGAATAATATATAAACAAAATAAAGTCAAAGAAGGGCCAGAAAGTAACTGATCTCACTTATTTTTCTACTGAGTTCAAGTTTCTCTCAGTCACCAAACCAAGTACAAGGTAACTGCCTTAATAATCGCAGTGAAATTAGAATTTAACTAAAATGCCTATAAAGGAGTACATGCAAGGTCTTGTCTCCTTACAAAAATAAAAAAATAGAATTTTATTTACCTGTATTCAAAACCACTGTAAGTGCTAATAGTATGAGTAATAAAGGACCAAACACATTGAAAAATAAATTTTTTTGCAAACTGATGCCTGCAGATGACTATTGATGCTATACTATTGATGATCTTGTGCCTTCCTGTCTCAGGGGAAACTACTGGCTTAAATGAGTTAAGCACAACACAACTATGCCCCCTTGTGTATTTTCAGCGGGTCCTTGCTTCTCTTAGCCTCACAATTGCACTTTTATCTACAAAAGAAACCAATCATAACACAAATGTGTTAACTGAACCTGCTGTTTCGCTTTCCAGCTGTATCTTCCACCTGCGCAAAGTCAACCCACAGCGCAGCACAAGTCATTGCTAGTATCCAACCGAGGCAGTTTTCCTTTCAGGGCCCACGTTATCTAAATAGGAAATCTATTTGCATCTGTGCACCCAAGGGTGTGTTGGTCTTAAAATTAGGTGTGGGCAGGGACATTGTTGATGCATTGCTATCTTGTGGCGCCAAAAAATGTTTACGCTCTTGTCGAACATAAACCACGTCTTAACTCTAGCGCAATGTTGTCCTGCTTTTTTAAGGGCTCAATATTTATGTTTGTGTACATAGGAAACGCTCACCACTATCTTCTCTGACGCTTGCTCACCTCAGGAAGCCTTAGGAGATGACTAATGCTTGATGATCTTATTGCGTGCTTTCACCTCATGCATGAGCAGATCTGTTTCCTCAGAGCTAGCACCTGCTTCTGTGACCATTTGTCTCTGCCATCTAAATAGCAATGCATCCTGTTCAAAGGCACCAGGCTTTAAATGGGGATGAGAGACGACGCACTTATTGGTTTCATCAATGATACACCCAAAACACATCTTTGATTAATTAACGGGCAATATTCAAGGCCTTTATACTTGTTGCCCAGTTTAAGTGCTGTTTAAATAAAAAAATGGACTTGGACACACACTGATCATCAAAATAGGGCCCTTTGTGGCATTTGTACCCATTCAAAACTGCAGTCAGTGCACATTAAGAGTAACAATAAAAAAGCTAATCATGCTAAGTTAACCAGTTTGACTCATTTTTCATAGGCAGATCATTCAGTTTAGCAAAATAAAATCACAAAAATCACCTAGAAATCCAACTGGCGATGGATTCATCTAACGCTAAAGGATATGTGATATGAAAATTTGATTTTAAGCCGTCTGTTTTACTGCAATTTAAATTGTGCTTGAAAGGAATTATTCTCATCAGACATTTTGAAAGGAGAAATTTAAGCGTGTCAGACAGATTTAAATAGATGATTAGCTGATTAAATTGCGATAACACTTTACTTCAAGCACACATCTATAATGCATTATGAACATACTTACAATGCATAACAGTGCGCCTATGCTGCTGTATAATCATAGAGTTGTAGAATCATTTAGATTTTAGATTTTTTTTTTTTTTGCCTAATGTTTAGATTTTTTTCCTGATGGCAATTATATGAGGACTCAAAGACAGCACAACACAGTATGGCACAGGTACAACATATTGTTACATGACAGGTACATAAGACCCAGGGTGCAACTGATAATTCGGTTTGCCGATACTATCAGCCAATATTGGCCTGTTGCAGGTACATTGGTATAGGTGTACACATTCTCCGATATGCGCCCATATTAAAACCTATTTTGTTAAGGTTGAAAAAAAGCTTAGACATTAAGTAAGTGACCTAAAGCACCTTAAAACTTGTTGCTCCATCTCCCGTTTCTATTACTTGTTAATTACACTTGTTTAATTGTTTTGTACTATACTCTATTGTATTGTTTTACATTGTATTGTATTGTCTATTGTGGTATGACTGACCTTTTCTTTAACTGTGTTGTACCATCAACCTGCCTAGGGACAACAGATGAAAATTAGCCATTGGCTATAATCTGGCGTATTTACATGCAAATGTTCATTAATATGCACTGTCCCTATTCTTCTAAATACATAAATAAATAAAAATAAATAAATAAATAGTTTAAAATGGTGCAATTAATTGTCCAGCAGAGGACAGTCCGTTACTTAGTAACCAATGAGCCAAGTGTTTACCGTTCAGTGCACTGGTGTTTGGAATAAATTTGTAAAAATGTATAATATCTGCCTCCATTACATGTCTTTGTCACAAGTATTTGAAAATTAAATTCATCCCCTCATACACACACACACACACACACACACACACATTTGATTATGAATCTCATTGTATTTGGGTGAACATTACTTGGGAGCTTTATTCAATGTGAGAAACAGTGTGAATGTTGTGTGAGTTTTATTTAAACACCTCTGGAACTCACCTCCTCCACTCATGTGAATCATCTCAATGTTATCTTTTTTCCTCATACATATATTGTGTTGCCCTCTCACTTGCACAGCTTTTTTCTTTTCATGGGTTATGAAATATATCATTATATCATTTAACTAGCAGATGGTTAAACCAGCAGGGGTTTCAATATTCTCGTCATCTCTCGCACTTCCTTGCCATAAGGGGATTTCAGGACACCATCTTATTTAAATTAGGATTAAAAATGTAACATCTCTCTTTATAAACTCATTTTCATAACATTCAGGAACCCCCCCGGCTTCTGATGTCGCACTTTGCTCAAGAACTCCAACTGCTTTGTTGTGAGTGAGTTTGCATATTTGACAACATCACTTGATGCAGATGTTTACTAAGATGTATGCCACAGTGTGTTTGGGTAAAAATTTGACTAAATCATTGGAAGTATGATATCTGGGTCTTGATGTTTTTGTCTTCAGGGAGATGTTGATATAATTCTGTTCAATAATTCATGTTCATCTTGTCTGTCATTTGTTACCACAACTCACTACTTTTTATTTAGACTGCAAACTCCCTTTGGACTTCCCTCCAACACGACACTGATCACTTGGGACTTGAGTCCTGAAAGGGTTGTTGTCAGTAACCAACACTGTTACATTGCTCCTGGCCCATATCTGTCACATCGAGACTTACACGAAGCCTTTACCTGTTCTTTAAAAGGAATGATAATTGCATCGGAGCTAACACTGAATCTGTATCTCTGCTAAATGTTTTGCCATCATCGTTTTATTATTCAGGGCTCTAAAAAGATACAAAAATTCATAATAATTCTAATTTCACCAAGCTTCATAAACACACACTATCGCTGTAGTGAATACTTTTTCTCATTACATAATATTATGTTATTATAGATTCGATACCAGTTGAGAAGATTGATTATGCACACTTGGTTCTTTCCTGCTTGTTCTGTTTCACAATTTGCTGTAGTTCCCTCTGACCTATCAGTGTAAAACAGTGAAGTACATTGATGTGGGTCTGTTCATTTAAAGATATTGTGAGAAATCCTGCTCAGAGGGTTGAAGGAGGTAGTAAGAGGCAGATTCAAGAAGCTCATTAGGCATTTTTGGACAAAACAGTTATAGGAACTTTTTGAGAGGAACTGTCTGCTGAGGAGTTCCTGGGGAACTAAACACCTTTTAGGGATTTTTATCTGTTGGTATTCGCACCACAAATAGGAACACCCTACACAAGGTACGTACACTGGCCTGCAGTTGGTACACATACACGTCACTTCTACATGGCTTACAATGTAACTTTACAACAACAACAAATGAAAGCTAACGGTACTGCATTACCGCTCCAGTATTTTCAAAGACTCCGTTGTGGAGGTAGCTTGTAAGTGCTGTGGTCAGAAGGTCATTGCTGCCTGTCATTACGGCAACCTAAGAACCTGTTGGTGGATGTGAGTGGGGAAGAAAGCCATCAAGCTGATGAAGAAGAAGCTCTTGGGGACTGGTTGGCCCAGAGGTCTCCTGATGCAGCAGACAGGTACCTGAAGGCCAGATGGGCTGCAGCTTTGACAGTCACTAAAGCTAGGAGTGGGAGGAGCTTGGGGAGTGACATGAGGAGGGAATTTCAGTTGTTTGATAACTCATAGAAAGGAAAGCAGGGCTTTGCTCAGGCTGTTTTCACACTAGAAGGCAAATTGCTGAGAAGGATTGGAGAAATAGTCGAGTGGTGTAAAGGGCACTTTGAGCAACTGCTGAAGTGTTTAAAAAATGAATGGATGGAAGGGCTGGGTATTGGCAAGGACTTTATGATAGGATACGCATCACGATGCATAGGTCACGATACGATTATATCACGATACACTGTAATATGATGCATATTGCGATATATTGTAATATTCCACATAGTTCACTGAAAATGTAAAACCAGAGCTGAAATAGACATTGCTGTGTACATCACATCACATTATATTGAAATTGAGCAGACAAATTGAGTCAAAGCAATTTAATTCAATATTTCCTTTCCAATTTATTTGAAAGGTTTTGGCAAAATACCAAACACACAATGATGTAGCTGCCGTAACATGAAAATGGAAAAAATGTAATTAAAGTGCACTCTAAATTGAAAACATGAAAATAAAGTGCGCAAGTGTTCTTTTGTGTCACTGAACTTTAGGGGTGGGTGTTAGGGAGGACTTCATGATACGATGCACATCACAGTACATGGGCCACAATATGATGCAGTATATCACGAAAATAAATATTGGGATAAATTGCCACATTGATTTTGTAGCACAGAACTAATGGATGGATGGAACAAACATGCATCCCCAATACTCTCATACACAGTTTGAGTAAATGATGATTATTTGGTAATCTTGGTGCAACTCATTTAAACTGGGTCAGTTTGGTTCCCTGCTATTTTTCTCAAATCAAATACCCACTGCCAGAGCATGTTTATTTCCAACTGACCTGCAATGTACAAACTGCTTTTATTTACACCAATAGCTCTTTCATTCCCTCTTGTTGTGATGGATCATAGACACTACACAGTGCTCAGAATTATCCATTTCCAGACAATATTTTCAGCAGCTGTCATCATAGATTGTCTCTGTTGATGGAGATATAGAGGATGCTGAGTTGTGCTTTAGGATGAATCATCTCCAATTTTCTAACATCTTTGCTGAAAGGCGAACCTGATCAGAGATGCTGTAATCATGATCTATCCCATCTAGTATTAGTTTCATGATAACACTTTCATACAAACAATACACATACACCCACAAACATAACAGTCACATCTTCTTGCCCCTAATTTGTCCTTTGTTTGCACTACAAATATAAACTTCCATGTCCTACATAGTCACTCACATCCAAATAATGGATAAATAATGTCTGTAAGACAAATATGGAATGCCCTGCTATATTTACAACCCTATGACTGTATTGTTGCACTTCTGAAGCATAAAATCCAGACTGGCATTTAAATAGACCGTCGCAGTGTTGGAAAAGTGGGAAACATGCTCTCATAAAGGTTGACAGGACATAATTCATGATCAGTACGATACAGCCTTAGACAAGGATCTGCCTCATCTTTCCTTCAGTATCCCATGCATGATTCAGGGAGCCATTAGTTCATTTTAACGATGCCTCAGAACCCTCGAGACAGCTCCAGGAATTAGTTTGGTGCAGCCAGGATGTTTTAAAACTGCAAGCAATTTGAGTTGTGCGTAAAAAAATTGCTGAAATATTGTCAAACAGCTCCAGCGATGTTGTTCCAATGTGCTGTACTGCATTTGCATTAGATGTCGCTTTGTGCCATCTTTTGCTTTGAGAGGGTCTGAATGACTGTGAATAGTACAGGGCCTAATGCATCTGACCTCCTTTCACTAATGGAATCGGGTCTTTCAGATTTACTCAAGGCTGAAATCACTTGTTCTCTCTTTGCTTTGCATCTACCCCAAAACAGAGGCTGCTCGGTGGCCAGTAACAACACACATAGCTTGCAGGGATTTTTTCCCATGTGCGTGACCTAAGCCATTTCATAGAGTGAGCTTGCTGTGTGTTATGAATACAGATAGGTAAGCCTGGTTAATGGCTGTTACTGTCAAGGGAGGAGACTTGAGAGTACAAACTTTGACACAAGTTGTGTATATATACTTTCCTTTGATACAATACACACTAGTGCAAGCACCCACTCTGCATTCAGTGTGTCCTTGGTCTGTCATGTTCCATTTCTCCTCCCTTCTCTCAGATCATTAGGGGGGAATTGATGCTGCCTGTTCATTACACAAGGGCTAAATGGAACCACAATGAAAATCTGCCACTCACTGTCAATCATGATTGCATTATTCCATTACCTTCCAACCGCAGAAGGCTCTCAAGTCGAATCATCAAATACAACCATTGGTGCTTTCTACTTCCTATTTCCTGCTTCCTGTTTCTCACCATGAATCTTTAACTAACCAATTAGTAACCTCTTTTTTTGCTGTTCTTCCAGTTTGTCTTGCACTGCACTGTTTGCAGATATTTTTTCAAAAACAGACATTAAATATACATGACCTTATCAGGAGGATAGCTGGGATGTATTATTTAGGGGAAAATGGATACTAGCTGTTGTCTTTAGGTTGTATGGATCAAGAAGATAATCTTTGATATAAGTCACAGAGCCGTGATGGGAGCTCACAACAGAAGAAACCCCCAAAGATGTAGGCTTAAATTAACTGCCTTAACAAGAGTTAGATAAGAAGATAAGTACTGCTCTAATGTCTGCTTGTTAAAGTCCACCTGAAATGACAAATGTATTTTTTAATCCATATAGATCACATCCCTGGACATATTGTTCACTTATTTAACTATTTGAAAATTTACAACAAAACAAAAAAACCCTGTTTCTTTGTACTTTTATATCAAAATCAAATCACATCTTCACCCTGTTGAAAAAAAAAATGTCATGTGACTTTTGTCATCTTGCCCATAGTAATTAAAAAAAGTAAAAAGTAGGCCTATAATTACCAATGGTCCTCAATGGTTTATGGAATTTAAATTTTAATTCCTCAGACGTTGCGATGTAAAGTTATGTTGTCTTGAGGCTTTTGATTTTTCGATTTTACTTTCAAAATGCTGTGTCAGGCAGTCAGTTGTCAGGCAGAGCTGCCTTCAGAGCTTTTATTTAGAAAAATTCGAAAGGAAGTCCAAACAGTGTTGCCTGCGGCTGGACACAGACCTCCCCTGCTGTTCATGATTCCCTATTATGTTTATTTTCTCATGTTTTGGATAAAAAGGAGCAAATGCGTATGTGTCACAAAATTTAACCTCTGTAATTTTCCCCTGTAATTTACTGGCTAAAGTTAGTTGGACGTTAACCCTTATCACAGTAATCCTCTACGTTTGTTATGATGCATCCCACTTTCAATGGTCCAATTAAATTTCTCCCAACATTTTATCAGCACCTGTATATCCTTTTTATACCAGGAAGACTTCACAATACGGAAGTTATATACTCTCAAAGTGCTGTTTCAGGTAGACTTTAAATATGAAACAATATAGATAAAAAAAGAATTCATCACAAAAACAAAACATAGTATGTCAGTAGTAAGTTGTAAAGTTTGTTTCCCCTAAGCTAGCTGTTCCTCCCAGTATGCTTAGCTAGGCTAAGATAACCATCTTCTGGGTATAGCTTTATATATACTGTACAGATACAGCATATGGATAATTTTGTGTGTGTGTGTGTGTGTGTGTGTGTAGGAGGGTAGGCATGGGTGTGTTTTTCATGTTTACACATGTAATGTTTATAATGTTTTTAAACTACCTATGTAAAGCATATTGAACTTACTTGTAATGAAATGTGCAATATAAATAAAATTCCCTCGCCTTGCCTTATCTTCTCATCTTACTCTTGGCAGCAATACGAATAAGTGTCTTCCCCAAAATGCAAGACTGTTCCTTTAATGCTGGAGCACATCTATCAATATCTACAGGTTTGTTAGCAGAGCTAACAGCAGAGTTGGTTTTATACATTTCAAAATGTGGCATATAGGAAAGCAGGAAACATTGACATCGTTGGCACAAAACAGACAGACAGATGTGATTACTCTGCGTGGGCCACATTTTAATCTGTGTTGTGTTCCTGGGATGATCGCAAGGTCACATTGTCCTCTGCCAGCCCAACCCACATATAAACACCTACTCTAGTCTGTACTTGATAAAAGGGAGCATCCTCACCCTTACCTCACAAGTTCTCAAGATTCTATGTCACATAGCGATTTGCAAGGTTTGCAGTAATATGCCAAAGCCCACACATCTTCTTGCCCCCTAAAGAGCAGAAATGAAGAATACTGAGTCAGTGGATGAGTGTCCAACTGACGCCTCAATTACTCCCTGTACTGTAGTGCAGAGTCATCGCTTAGACAAGTTTTTACCAACGGCCAAGATTGCTTTTGGGACAGGGATGCAATATGGTCCAGAGCAATCTATCCTTGTGTCAATATGTCAAAACTCCCATCATTCCTTTTTATAATGCTGCTGATTGTTAGTGCAAAGCCTCTCTTACTGCTGTCCATTTGGATGACAGTGCTTGAAGTCTCTCGCAGAAGCTTGTTATAATGGATGATGAATAGTAGACTAGGTGATACCATATTGAACAGCATGATCTGTAATACATTGGTTTTATTGGGCATTATGCAGTTTTTTTAACGCATGATCTGCAGCTTAAAGTTTGACTTATAGTCCTGTGCTACAACATGACAGCCACAGATGGAGATGCACTTTTTTATGTTTATGTACCACTGTCTCTGTGTTTTGGAATAAATTCCTTTTAAGTAATAAATCCAGCAAAAAAAAAATTTTAGACTTTCTAGCAAGAGCAGTACAAATGTATGCTCTCCACACATTAACATAGATATTCTGCTGGAATAACTACAAACTAAAAAATAAAAAAGGACTGCCTCTGTGGGGGGTGTGGTGTTCAAGTACCCTTGAGGGGACTAGATACGATCCAGGAGGGTTTGTATAAGTGATACACCTATGTGTTGAAAGACAAACCCGCTGTAAAAACACTGAAAAGGAGTTAGCATTTTTAAAGTCTGGGAAGTTATTGCTACAATTTTACAGCTCGATTGTTCATGCAGTCATGTTAATGATTGGTATTTGGTGGTATCTGACCTATAAATGTTGAGCCAAGTTCAACTGTCCAGCCAGAGCCCTCTGCTTCAGATCCTCACTGTAGACATTTTGTCATCTCATTGAAACAAATGAGCAGGTTTGCTTTTTTGAATGTTTGGTTGTCAGTTTGTACATTATCCCACTGTTGCTTTTCAGCACCACAAAAGCAGAT
>JAQFJA010000002.1:10711059-10722412 GCA_029874485.1 Naso brachycentron
ACTCTCACAATCTACTTACCACATTGGATGCTTGTCGGCCTCAGCATGGTAACTGGACATGGCTGGTTTGCTGGAGGATAAACAGTTATGTGCCCTGAAAGCATAAGGGTATGAGAACAAAACTTGGTTAGTTATTTGTATGATTAAAGATAATAAAATAATTTCACTTTCTTTCAGAACTACTGGGTTTCATATTAAAACATTTATTCTTACATTGTCTTTTTCAATTATTAAGGCATTATTATCATTATAAATTTGATTATTGTCATGATTTTCTACACTTTAATTGCACAGTGGAGGCCTACCATTACTGATATTATCCCTGATACTGAGGCTGATGCTTAAATACTTTCATATATATTTATATAGGTATATATACTTATATATTAAGGAACAAGAAAATTAGTGCACTGAACAGTAAACACTTATTAGTTAATGAATAATGGATTGCCCTCTACTGGAGAAACAACATAATTAAACCATTTTAATTCACTAGTCCAGGCATTTTTTCTGGCCTTAAAAAAAACGTTTTTAATATCGGTGCACGTAGAGAAACATAACGCTGATACCAATATATCTGCAATAAGCCAATATCAGCAAATAATACTGGCAAACCGACATATTGGTTGAGCCCTATTGCGCAGCACATTTTTGACAAAAACATTTTTCGTTGAGATCCTATATTTCAAGTTTTTCCTCTGTTCTGAATGTTGTGCTGTTACTATAATTACTGACTGTAGAAGCAATATAATAATGTAGGATAATCATGTCACAGCTAGGATAACTGACACAAGGAGTTGGACTCAAAAGCAAATACTCACACACAGCAGGCAGAGTTTAGTTTATATGCACTTTAGTTAGTTTAAAATACTGAAGAATAACTCAGAATAATTTAAAAGCAGACAGTTTGTCATCAGACAAATGGGTACATGTACCACTAAAGGCTAAGATGCTGTTGCAAACTGTATGTGGGGTATTTGATACAGGCAGGTAATGAAAAAAAGAACTTAGTTTTACATCCCTGTGCAAGAACTCTTAGAAGTTTGCTGCTGCAGCCACTTCACATCCTGACACAGCAGCTTTAGATGCTTGTATTTAGTGTCATACATAACTCTAATTTGCAGCTTGACACAAAGTAACTGCGTGTATGCAAGCAGACATGAAGCTGCAGAACTCACAAGGCCCCTGAGTGGCTTTTGATGATGGTGCTGTATGTGGGTCTGCAGGTCAGTAAGTGATGTAATGAAAACTGTCTACATCACATTCTAGATTTTAAGCTCACTTAAAATATAATAAAACCTTTACGAAAACTACTGCACTACTTCTTTAGTCTTCTAAGTCTTTAAAATTATATAATGTTCTGTATTAAAAGTCATAGGAATCTGACAGTTTATCTGCTTGTGATTTAGACCAAAGCATCTGCATTTTGCATTTTGGACTTCTTTAATAAAGCATAATATGGCATCAGTATTTATAAAATAAGTTCACATTAAGACAGTAAAATGCACCACAGTTACTGCAGAGAAAAAGACATATAGCCTCCTTCAGTAGCCAAACCTGATGTATGTATGTACTATTTGGTTAGGAAAACAGTTAACAAAAATCTTGATCAGAAAAGGAAATCAAAAGACTTCCTGACCTGTAAGTGGTCTGATCTAGCAGGTTTGGCCTTTCTATGAATTTATAATAATTAAAATATATATCATTAATTGCGTCTTTTTTCATTTAACTTTGTTGTGTAGTTTTAGTATTACTATCAGTGACAGTTTTTTAATGCTATTTTCTTTTAATTTTCTTCCTTTAAGATGTGATCATAATG
This sequence comes from Naso brachycentron, assembly GCA_029874485.1. Classification (NCBI taxonomy): domain Eukaryota; kingdom Metazoa; phylum Chordata; class Actinopteri; order Acanthuriformes; family Acanthuridae; genus Naso; species Naso brachycentron. Next base: position 10,712,879 of record JAQFJA010000002.1, read on the forward strand.
ATTATTTTGTTGTTTATCTCAACATCATGTGCTATTAAAAAACAAAACATAAAAACAAAACATAAAAACAAAACGTAATAAATATGTCTCATTATGTTTATGCGGTCATGCTACTGACTAGTAAATCTGTTTCAAAACAAAAATATGAATGACTAATTTCATTTTACTTACAAGAGGATTGAGAACTTTAATTAAAATGTAGCCCTTCTAACTCTGGCTTTGACATGAGCTTATAGAAGTCCACGACCTAAATCTGTTGTGTCAGTGCAGTAAACGCAGGCATTTCACACTTTGCAACAAAAAATTTTGCAAGGTGCGATGTGAGCATGAATACATGTGTACCATTGTTTATATTATTGTGCATGAACGTACACCGACATGCGCTGACAGATGTTCAGCCATGTCACTGGCACCAGGCGGCATGTTCTCTTTGAAAGCTTTCTGCTGAGTCGGTGAGCATATGAACAGCTCGAGACGACGGCGCCTTAGTAATTAAGGCCTAAAGGAGCAGCAACAAAGCCTCCTTCTCATTTTACATTCTCTCATTTTTGCCTCAGAGGCCTTTGGTTTAATTCTTAATGCATAATGTCTTCCTAAAATTCATAAAATTGGAAAAAACAACTGTCTTTAAAATAAAATATCTTCTAAAAAATAGTGTACTCTGTCTTGTTCCCCTGCACTTGAGCGTGCATGTGTGTCTGTCTGAATGTAGAGAGAAGAGGATGTAAGAGCTGACCTACCTAATGAATGAAGCACCCTGCATGTTTTTAAGATGCTCCTCTGCTCTAATTTGTTCAGTAGCTCTTCCTCCTTTGCTCCTCTGTGTCCTCCGACAGTAAATTAAAAATAAACCTCATCTCTTTTTTTCTTCTTCTTCCCTCACAATAATTACATCCCTCTCCTTCCTCTCTTCCTATCAGCCATCGCTCCAGACTTTTCCCAGAACTTGTTGAAAGTGCAGACTCTTGCCCGACAGAGTGGAGATGTCCTGATCGAATGCAAACCCAGAATGTCTCCTCGGGGTGTGATTTCTTGGAGGAAAGGAAAGGAAGCCCTGAGAGAGAGCCACAGGTACTGTGTCTTTGTGTGGAGCAGTAAATGCATTGTGCGTGAGACCATTGTTTAGTTTGTCTGCTTTACAGAATAGTATTTCATCGACTTGTTGTTTTATTTTTGCCTACTTGATATTCATGGTGACAAACTGCAAAGAACAGAACCACAGTGTGACACAATACAATTTAAATTGCATAACACGCTCTGCACTCCTCCACTTTCCCCCCGCTATCTCCATTTTTTTTCCTGAACTCCATTGTACTTTGCTCTCCTGGCTATGCTCAGAGCCGCTTTCTGCACTGTTTGCTCGAGGTAATTGGCCATTCGTAGACTGCGGCACTTGGATCGATGTGCTGATCCATCAGCTCATTAGCGGCATGTAAGGCTGGAGGGTCATTAGAGCACAACGCAGACGATGATCCTACCATCGAGACAAGAAAGACTCAGGTGAAATCCCCTAAAGGACTGATCAATGGCTAGCCGCAGAACAATACACATTCTTGTGTGATGGTGGTGATGACACCGGGGGAACGAGCTGGACACCTTGTTTTATTAGAAATCAGGTTAAGTACAGATCAATGCAATACCTCTGCGTTATGGAGAGGAGAAGAAAAAGGAAAAACAAATGTAATCTGACCAGAGAAACCAGTTCTCCCTGTGAGGACGAAGTGCTGTACTCAGTGATTGATCAGGCTTTCTTCTCGCATGGCTGCAATCAGGGAGATATGCTGATTTGGTGGAAGGCAGCTTTAAATAACAAAGCCCTCCTGTTATTGGCCTTTGCTAGATATGAAGCGGACATGATGTTTTCTTACAATCAGACAATCACAGAAACGTCTTAATCCCCTAAAATGTCACCTTTTGAAGATATTTTTACTGTCGCTGCTCTCACAAGATCGAAACATTCAACATGAGTAATTTTGTTGAAACCAAAGCAACCAGACGTGCCAGTATTTTATATGTAATTGGTCTGGCAGTAACATCAATTAAACGTGATGTTCCTAATTTTTTTTAATTATTTTTTTGAGTTGCTATTGTTGGGAATTGTTAACTTTCAGGTGTGCTCTCAGAGTCATTGTTTAAAACACAGCGTGGTCTTCACAAATCACTCAATGATGCATTTCCGCTTTCTGTTTGATAACATCTTCATTTTGTGCTGAACGCACCAGCAGGAGGCAAAGCACACCTGCCGGCACATGCAGTGACATGGTGGGGGGCCAGATTTCTCATTTGATATGGGATTAATTGTTCAACTGGCTCAGCATCTTTTTCACGCCCAATCTCGTGGATATCCATCCTCACCACAGTGGGAGTGCAGCGGGTTTAGGCATGTCTCACCTCCCCCTGTCAGACAGTATGTTGAGGGAACTAGAGGCACAATCTGATTGTTATTACCAACGCCAGGCCGAGACGTCTTGGTTACAGGAGAGAGCTTGTTTGTTTGCGGGGGAGCATCAGAATCAGCACTGAGATTATGTGTTGCAAACGCCTGCTAAATGTGAGACCCAGCTTGCAGATTTATCATCCTCTTAAGAATTGAATGGAAAATGCATCCGTACTGCAGAGTGCAATATCCATCGCGCTCATAAAGGCGAGATTCCCCATTTGAGATTTAACGTTACATCCCTGCCCTGAAGTGCTGTAGTCGAGCTGCATACAAGATGTTAGGCTTTGACGTTATTGCAGCATTCCTCGCAAACCTATTCCCCGTTCCTGGCTCGTTAGCATTTAGTTTCCTCCATATCGAAATGTGGGCTGCTACCAATGCTTTTACAGTGGTGGCACAACACTAATCCGTCCCACTGGCTCAACTAAAATACCTTTAATTCCTTCTAATCTTCCAAGGATAATGTTTTCAAGGATCTGGATCAGGGGAGAACATATCAACTGAGAACAAGGCAGCATCTGATTAGTTAATGAAATCATGCAGTGGTGATACCTGTATCAGCTCATATGCCAGTCATGTAAAACGAGATAGCCTTATAACAGGGTTTCTGTGCACTTACACACGGAGCCATGAGGTTAACGATAAAGTGCTTACCCTAATTAGATTTCGCTGCTGACCACTGCAAGCGACTGTAAAATGGATAGAGGAAATAGCTTTTAGAAATATTACCTTTATATTGAACCACTGTGTTCAAGATTGTTGCGCTAAACATTATGATATTGCTCCAACATGTAATGTGAATCAATTTATAATCCTGCTACTAGAAAAGCAAGAGCTTTCTGTAACAGACTGGACCCTGCTAGTGAATGAAATAAACAGGACTTATGAGAATTCTGCAAGTTACTGAGAATATACTGAGTTAATTATGCAATCTGTCTTTAGTGGTTAAAATAATGTTTTTCATTTACTGCCCCTTAGTTTTGTCACACCCTGGAGAGGCAGAGAAGGCGTTTAGATTACAGACAGTGGCTCACTTTAACACCGGCCAATAAGGTTGAGCTAAAGCGGCTGTTTACTGTGTCACACTGCTCAAGTTTTATGTACCCCACAAATTTCCTCTATACCTTAATTGGTCCAGAGCAGCCTCTGCGAGAAAAGGGAACAAAGTGAAGGCATTTCAGACAGCTAATGCTTCTTGTATTGTTATCTGTCTTTTGCAATGTTTCTGTGTAGCTTTAGTGAGGAGAAAGGCTGACACAGGCTACTACACAGTGTAATGGCAAGTCTTATCCCTGCAACATCTCATATCCATAACTCTTTGTTATAGTCCATTACAAAGGCAGCCCTCAGGTTCAGTTAGTAGAATATACTCCACAGGGAATGGGCACTGCAGGAGAGGGTAATCTGTTTAATTCTTCCAAAGCAATACGGGTCCTTTCTGATAACTTTGGAAGGTCCAGGCTGCCTTCAAGGGATCTGTAAGAAAGGAGCGTCAAGTTTGTCTTTGACCAGCTTCACTCCGTAATGCTGTTGCACCATTTAGATGATAAGATTGGAGCTTCCAGTGAGGATTTGCAGGGCGAGGCATTCATTTATCAATGGAAAAATTAATTTCCAAAGGTTCAAATGTGGTTAGGGAATTGCTCTAAAATAACAGTTTAAAGGCAGAATCAAGAACTGGTGGAATATAATTTGTACAAATGGACATGACTTTTTCTAACTGAGAAATTATCTGTGGATAGATTTTCTACTGAACTCTATAAAAGAACTGAAGCTGAAGCTTTGTGATTTGAATCCATCTAAAATGTCAATAACACGTTTCTCCCACAAGTATTGGATGTTTACCCAGGATTGTAGTTTTCTTTCTTTGACAAACGACTCTTCAAGACAGGAACTCAAACAGATGGCAAGGATCAGAAACATCCTCCTCCTGTCAGTTAAACCTCTGCATCGCAATGTAATTTTAACAGCTGTTTCACATAATTAAAATATTAATCTGTGTGCATGTGGCTTAATGGTTATTGCTTGTTTTCAATAACCTCAATAATACCAGGTCAAATTAATTATTAGTTTAACAAGTGGCGGCTGTCTTGTTAGCCTGAGGGAATTAATTTTTAACTGTGATATTTCATTGATCCCTGTGAGAAATCTGTCGTCACGCCGGCCCCCTCTAGGGAGAGGCTGAGTGTTGCTTCAGAACATGTCAGCAAGGCAGATTTCTGACCTGAGTGTGACAACTGATGGATGGGCTGCTCATCTGCCTCTTTTATTGTTTTTAAGAAAATAAAAATTCAAGATGATCAAGAAAAGTGTTTGACCCTTAGTTGATTCTGTTGTTCTCTCCAGTGTGTTGTCTGCTGGGAGTACATAATGTCGCCTAGGTCTCCACTGAAACAAGCAATACACGTTTTTCTGTCTTTGCTTTACCAATCATTGTTCATCAAATGTTGATTTCACAGTGTAATAGTTATATAGAAAAATAACACCATCTGCATTTAGGTCAATTCCGTGTAAGTCTCACTTTCACTGTGCAGTTCTGTTTACCACCGGGAAAGATCTCCCAGAAAAACAGAGTCAATCTGCTTCTCTCTGCTTTCTTGTTTCTGTTACAGACTAAATTAATTAATAACCTCACAGTTTTTCTCCTCATGTTTTCTGCTGCTCCACCCTGACACCAACCCCTGTCGTACTTACTTGTCTATACCGAGAAATGTTCAAACTCTGTTTTGACTTTATGTACAATTCCTACAATTTCACTTTACCTCTTCAGTGAACACACTTCTTCTCTCTTGACGGTTTCTTCATTGAAATTTGGCAACAAATGCAGTGAATACTGTGTTGATAGACACTAGGCTCTAAGGAAAACAGGAAGCGGTGCTTTTACCTTTGTAATAGTATCACTAGCAGATGGATATGCTGGGATTGAAAAGTTATTTTTTTCCACTAAATATTTCTCCATTCCAATGTTAGCAGGTTTTTTGTATGATCTGTGCCGCCTGATTTTATACTCGAAGCTGATAATGAGTTTTGCACATCTGAATCATCACAAAACGCTTAAAAATGTATAAATTGTGACACTTTGCAAGAGGTGTTCAATCCAACACAAAAAGTGACATAATATGGGAGGGGGTGGCTAATATATGCTTGTCACATATCCCTAAACCAAACCTGAGCTGTAATTAGTAAAAATAACATTAACATACAGTGTACAACTAAACTGCTGATACTTCTTTACAAGGACCAACAGATTTAAGTCATATTTAATGAATGTTTACTTTACAAAACAAGACAGGAGAGAAATAGTGATTTTTCTGTCCTGAAAACACGACAGAAGCACAGCTGTGCAACAGAAGGCGGATGCAGGAAGTAAGCAAAAACTTCAGTCACACTTTGTTTTCAAGGATGTGATTACCTCCAGTAATTAAAAAGATCAAAAGAGAGAACAAGGAAAATGTGTTTTCTACACCAACTGAAATGCTTTGATAACAGGGAAGACAAACAGATCAAACATGAACAGTATTAAAAATAAATAATGTAGCTTTTATAAGATATCTGATCATTTTTGGATGAAAAATGTGTCTGAAATGAATTGCATTATGCAAAAATGAATAAATCCTCTTAGTTTTCTGTGCAGCATGTGGCCAATTGTAAAAAAAAGCAAAGGAACGCTAAAAAGAATCAATAAAACCATTGGTATTTGAAATGTGTGCCTTAATCACCTCTGACCCTGCCATTCACTTCACTTTTCTAAAATGTTTTGCTCGTCCTAGGTGTGTGTGTGTGTGTGTGTGTGACTCACCAAACAAATTCCTTACTTAAATGTTTCTCATTTAGAATCCTCCATCCTTGACAAAATTGGGCAAAAGTAATGTCATTATGCGTATTTTTGTGAAAGTTCTTTGTGCAAATGTTTTCTGTACAGACTGGTGATTCTGACTCAAGGCCTTGTTGACGCTGATATGCTTTTAAACGACTGAACCACCTACCAATTTGTTCAACCCCATTTGGAGACACATCAACGTATTTATTTCACAGTTTTTCGTCTTAGAAATTTGTTTCCTTATGTTACTCTGCCAGCGCTTAAAGTAACAAAAGAGTAGTTCATAAGTTTTCATAGTTTATTAAAAAGCAGAATTGATAATGCTGTGATTATTTCCGTCAAACATGAGTATGAAACAAGAATAACGAAGAGGTCCACAGAAGAAGTTTATTGTTGCTGTGAGATGAAAAAGATGAAATAACTGCAACATGAATGGATGGACTGGAAGTATAAGAGTCCGTTGGATTGGTGCCTTTTTGCTGACTTATCTCCCATGTTTGACTTTACGTCACTCATGCACCTTGTTGACTGGTGAAGTAGCAGCAGAACACTCTGTCAGAGGAAATCTGTCAGGCTTGACTGATGATGCCAGCAAATGAAATGAGAATCTTTTTTATTTGGACTCCCTGGTGCGATCTGTCATAAAGGTTCCAACTTCTTTTTGCTGCCACACAACCAGGCAGGTTGGATTGCCTTCTCTACCAGTGAAATCTCATTGAAAACACAAGAATCCACTTGAAATCCAAGGAGAGGCTGGGTTGGATGTCAGTGACAGTATTAGTTGCTGTTTGTACTTCAACAGTTGCAGGTTATAAAATAAAACATCTGCCCGTAGCATTCTGTGCATGTGTTCATGTATAAATCTAACAATACAAAGAACTGAATAATTTGCTGCTTTAAAAATCAGGGTTTAATTGACTTATTTGGAGCTGCAACTCTGTTAGATGTTGTTTAAGGCACAGTTCTTTGATGTTATGTTGCCTGCTTTGCTAACGTTGCATTTAGAGAGAAATGTCTTCACCATCACACAGCACTGTCAGCACTGGTGTTGAATTAACTTTTTTTAAATGAATATGCATGTAATGGAGCATATGTGACAACCAGCTCAGCGGCCAACTTATACAGAAAATCGTGCTCCTATCAAATTTCTGTGTGTTCTAGTCTGCTGAGGGAATATTTTAAACATAATATTTATGACACCCTTATATGCTACAACTAGATGTATACCATTCAGTTGTTTAGAATCACCCTTGTTATCCTCTTGAATTCAAAATAAGACACCCCACCTATGAAATGATCCGGCCTTGTTCTTATCAACTCAGTGCCGAGGAATGAACCTGAAACTCCTCACGCTGAGTTTCTCCTTACGTCGGCACAGGGAGCCCATTAAAATTCACTGACATAAATCCATGGTAAAGGTGAAATGCTTTAGGACATTGGATTTGCTCATTTAGAATAGTTTATGCTCTTAAATGCACATATAAGATGACATCCATGCAAGCTTCCAGAAGTAGAGCTGTATTTCATTTTAATTTCATCAACCCAATACTGATGCACTGTCAGTTGATGTAATATGGTGACATATACATATGTATATGTATTCTTTTAACCCACAGAGTGACTGTGTTGGATAATGGGAGCCTACGCATTTCTAACGTCACTAAAATGGATGCTGGAATCTACACATGCGTAGCCAGAAACCAGTTTGGAGTCGCAAGCAGTGCTGGCAGCCTTTTAGTTAAAGGTAAGATCTTACTTTCTTCACTTATTTCTTTGCTGTTTATTTTGAACCCATTAGCTGATTCCTTTGCCACAAATGCCCCTTCATCCCACAGACATACTGTATATTATATACAGTTATGGAAAGCAAAACAATAAATGTTTGTTTTCTTATTGTTATGTATTTTAGAAATGACTGGTGGTCATTATTTATTTCTTGATACCTTTTAAGTAATCCATTTGAACATCAGGCCTCTTCTATGCTTTGTTAAACAGCCCTTGTAATAAACTAACGCATCATTTGTGGTTGTGGGGGACTTGGAGGAACATGAAACAAATGACCTGGCAGTCTGTTCCAGAGCTGCAACACACAACCATCGAGCGCTGCATCTAAAATTAACCAGCACTGACCCTCACCGCACTCATGATGAACAAGCAGTGACGCACAGTTGCTTTAAAGATGACCCTCGTCTTACCTGACCAATCAGTTGACTGGCAGCGGCTGCAGGAAGCGAGACAGGCTCATTGCATTCATGCACCTCAATGTTTAATTCATACTTTTTTGCATGGGGGCTCATAGCCATGCTAGGTTTGTTTAAGATTTCAATCCATTTAAATCACACACTTCGGCAGTGCAATGAATTTTCTAGGTCTTTCTAAAGAGCAGAGTCAACAACACTGCTCTATTAAAATGCCTTTTGGTGATTTCTCTTCACAAGTTTTTTGAATTGCAAATGGACTTGCTTAGGAGTGCAGTTTTGCTTTCCCCCCACAGCCTCTTCACATGTATGAAAGGAGCTGGTATAGAGTGTAAGGTATATGTGCATCTGTAATTATAATATTGATCATTGATGGAATCTAAATCCTTCATTTATTCAAGTACTTCGCTCAAGTACAAATTCATAAGAATAATGTTTTACAAACATGAGGCAGTCCAAAATATTGCTCATTCTAAATGTACTATTTTATTATGTTTAGGACTGGGTGATATGGGCCGAAAATTGTATTATGATATTTTTAGGCTATACCTCAATACACAGGTTATCTCAATATTTTAAAATTTTCTCAAAAGCACTTCATTAATGCTGGAACTGGGAGACAGAACTGAACATTACAAATTTTCTGGCCAAATTGCTTCTCTTATGTGACAATTTTGCAGTACTTTGGTACTTAAAAAAACACCAACACAATTCTAGTTTTCATAAGTAATCATTAGAAACGTTGTTATAATGATAAAGTGGGTGAAGGCAAGTATTAAAGTATTGTCTGATAAGTTGAGATAATTACATTACTGTTATGCAGCCTTTAAAATCAGAAAAAACACCATTTATTCCATATCAGGATATTATGATATCCAATAACTATATCAAATAACAATATAATATCTTAATATTGCCCAGCCCTGATCATGTTACCGATCACTGCTTACAGGTCATTGTATCAATAATATAAGCACTGAAAAATACATTATTGATAAAAATTGAATATTTTACTGTTGTTTAGGAAAGCAACTAATGATTATTTCCTGTATAAATTACTCATGAAATACTTTTTT
>JAQFJA010000002.1:10927071-10945121 GCA_029874485.1 Naso brachycentron
ATAATGAACAAAAACAGAGTGCACCCCAAAAACCTCTTCTCAAACTATGTCAAAATAAAGACAAAGACGAAAAATCAAATTTGTAACAAAATATAAACGTCACAAATGAGCTTCACAAACTACAGAATAAGGTACAAACAGTAAGAAAGATGTCATACTCCTGAAAAGGTGGATTACATGACAATTAAAAGCAAGTGAATTACATTAATGTTTCCAAAGTTCTAAAACATTTTAGGATCAAACCATTTTTTACGGCCACCGTCTCGGTCTTTAGTATAAAAAAAATTCACTATATAGTAGTTTTGCATGTAATATTTTGTATGTAAAAAGATCAATCAACCTTTAAGAGTCTCCTATTTGCTTACATTTTACTGATTTTAATCTTTCAAAAACGGTTCTGTGCTTGACATTGGCCTACAGACTCATGTGGGCTAACTACTCACAACAAGATGCTCAAATATCTGTGAAATATGTGAATTTGTACTCAGAGCTGCTCCTTTTGGCCGTACACTTTTCTTTATGTGACAGTATTCTATAGTCAAATTTTCACACATGAAACATTCTTAAAAAAAAGCCAGTAATTATCCAAAAATACTGGATACAAAGCCAACAACGTCGCTTAGCAAAGAACACAATAATGTAGTGTCCTGCTCTGATGAAAAAAACTTGGCAACAAGGAGAGAACATCAAGTGTATGGAGATGGTGTGAAAATAGCTCATGCCATCAACAGCCAGTCACTTAGCCATTTACTATTAATAAATAATGCTCCGTCTTCCACTCAGCCATTGCTTCTTCTCGTTTTAAATGGTATTCATTTTCATTAATGTCAGTGGGTTCTTCTTTATTGTGCCATCCTGCATGTTAGGTGAGCCTCTCACTCAGACTCTTAAGACCATTATGTTAGCAGTGATGCATATGAACTCATTTTCACATGATGGATGTGAAAGGTGGGGGAGAAGCACAATGGTCTCATACAATAACTCATCTGTGGGTGTGAAAACAGTATCCCTGTGTGTTTTACCATGAAACATCACATCATGCATATTTGTATACTGTGCTGAACATATTGCTGTTAGCAGCATGACTGCAGACAGAAATATCTCAACAGCTCTTAAATGGTTGCAATGAATTTTTGTGTTTGCATTTGTGGTCCCCTGAGGATGAGTCTCAGTACCTTTAGTAATCCCCTGATTTTTGCTCTAACACCACGATGAGGTTCGCATTTGTGGTTTTAAGTGTAATGTCTCTCCTTTTTGATGGACTAATATGAACTGCAGTACATATTCATGCAGGGCCACAAACTTGGTATAATTCAACACTTTCAGAGTGGTAGTTTCAGGGACTTGGGATCTCACTGAATTTATATAATCAAATATGACCTTAGAAAAACAAACACGGAGGCCAACTATCGTCATCAGCTGGTTGCAATCATTTAAATGTTTACAAGGAACTTTTAAGTGGTTATGAAGCCAGCTAAGTTTAATGGTGAGGATTCACATTACCTATATTTACTACCTCATGCATATGAAACCATTGACGAGTTGACTGGAGATTACCATCCTGTTTTTTACAGTGCCTTTGCCTGCTCCACTCAGTCAAAGGAAACATTACAAAACGTTTTACGGTTTACAGACCAGAAGAGACAATTTGTTGTTTATAAACATTTCTCTTTTTTATCTATGGTTGGAAGCAGGAGAATATTTTTGTTTAGATAATTTTAATATTTTGTGTTTTGTGTCCACATATGAGCTACAATCAACACAAAATTAAGTTCCTCAAAGGGGCTTTAAAGAAAATTGGAAGAGCAGCGCCCTCTAAGGCAGGAAATGTAATAAATATGACAACCAACCCTGTTCTCCATTGCCTCTGAGAAAGATGTTTAGTTGCAACAGAAAACTTTAAAAACAGGTTCCTCATCATGCGTCTTGCCGTTAGAGAACGACCTTGCCGGATGAGAACAACTGATTATTTTTAATTAGGCTGGTTTGTGTGAGCAACACAACATCAGGACAAATAGGTTAAGAATTTAAGTTCCTTAAAAGGTTGCTTGCTTTACCAACATTGTTAGGAACCTTCATTGTGAGCAAATATTAGAAGTGTAAAATCAGCAAAATCATAGCACTTTTCCAATTATCCCCAGACAAAACAAATACTAAATTTATGCCTCATCTTGATCCAAAAGACAAACAAACATTGTTTTCATATTTATCTAAACAGGGCAATTCCTTCTGTTCTGGGGCCAGAAGAGGTGATAAGCTTTGTCACTTTAATTACATCAACGTAAATATTTCATATTGGTCAAATCAGATCTTGTGGCTTGCAACATTCTTGTAAATGGAATTTTATCTGTAGCTCGGGACCATTAGTGGCACTGAGTTCTGAGGCAGCCTAGAGGACGGTAATTAAGTCCACTCAGCCGTGACTAAACATTTTTGACATTTTTCCTAGTCCGGAATGAACTGTCAGTGTGCAGAGAGAGTAACCATCTTGTCACTTTGTGTTTGTATTAGAATAGCAGAAAGCTGGGTGCTACGCTGCAAGTCCACAGTTTCATATCATAAAAAAAGGAATGAAATGCAGCAAAAGAGAAAATGGTGGTGGCTTAAACATGGGTTTGTCTGTCTAGCTGTACAGAATGTATGAGTTTGTGTGTGTGTGTGTGTGTGTGTGTGTGTGTGTGTGAGAGAGAGAGAGAGAGAGAGAGAGAGAGATGGAGTTAAAGAAAGACAGACTATAACCATTTCTAAATCTGAGTTATTTTATTTCACAACAGCAATGCGGGAAAAGCGTCCTGAAATGCAGTACGTGTAAAAATTTAGAGCTCAGTTAATTCAAAGAAAAGTAGGACACAGTTGACTTTGCTTTGCATCGCGGTTTGCTGATGGATCAAAGCTGTCAGCAAAGCTCAGTTTCTCATGGGTGCCTTTGTTAGATTTCCTCTATATTTGTTTGGACCTTCAGCCAAGGTGCGCGCGTCTATGTCTGTGTGTGTAAGCACGTTCATTAGCAGAAATGAAGGTCGATTTCAACAAAGTTACTGCTTATTGTGATACATCTAGCATCTCATTGCAGTAAGGTACCAGGGTACTAATATGTTTCTCCTCTTGTGCGCGCAGATATAATGAGTTACAGTGGTATCGAAGACAAAATTCAGAGATAACAAGGTGACTTTGAACTTGGCACGGCAGATATTCCACTGGCATCCTTAAGAAGAAGAAAACAACCAATGCCTTAATAGCCAATACAAGCATTCCATCAACTTTGGTATGCTTGAGTAAATTGAATACCCCTGCTTTGCCTTTTGTTCTAGAAAATGCATCAAATTGATTGAAAGAAGCAATTACGGTACCAGGGAGCGGTATTGATTTTATGAAAGTGTGCAATTACTTTAATTGGGATAACCGTGTCTCGATTAGACGTTCGTACTCCACTATGTTCCAAAAAAATGTCTGCATTTTACAGTTGTTTTGATTCTGAGCAAATTCCATTTCCAGTGCAGCCCAACCTTTGTACCTGATTAGCCTGTTCATTTTCCCCTGGAACCATTTTCTCTGCGGATTCAGAAGACATTCATTCAACATGGGTTCAATGGTAATGGAAAAAGTCAATGGGAACATTAATGAAAATTCTTTACAATGTCACATTTTTGAATGATTCTTCTGCACAGTACCGGATTTGATTTTTGCCTCACGCACACACGGTGCTGCAAAAGCCTGATTATGTGCAAAGAACTGTGTTTTATCCCTGAGTGTTGTTTGCCAGGTACAATGGAAATGCATCTTCTGTTCCAGCAATACTGTGTTAGAATCCATTTTAAAAAAGGGGGTAAAAATGAACAGGGAAGTCAAGCTTTAAATCTGGCTGCATACCATGTGACTTGACATGGAGCAACCAAATAAAAAAGAGAGAGAGAGACAGAAAGAGAGAAAGAGTGGGAGAGAGAGAGAGAGAGAGAGAGAGAGAGAGAGAGAGAGGAGGGAAAGCAATACCCCCATAAAACCATCTCTGCTTTCAGTTCAAATAGGTCCTATCATCTCCATGACAACAGTCGTAATGGTAACATGGAAATATATTAATGTAAAACCATGGCAACGTTCTCCAATTGAATTAAGCAGCACCTGTGCACATTACAGAAGAAGATAAAAGACAAAAGGAGCCAGCTTCTGCTTGCCAAGCAGCTGTGGCTTTCAGACCTTAAAAACCCATCTACATTTCCTGAACGCATTTGTTTTCCAATGTTTCTGTGCGGCAAATTACCGTAGCATTGCACGCTTTTTTGAGGGGTTTTCTGTCGTATTTGTGCAAACAGATGAGAAACTGGATAATTATGTTCCTCTTTTTCTCTCCCCCCATCGACTATGAGCCCGGCTCCTCTGCCTGAGTGGTATAGCTGGATTAAGAGTATGTGTGTTTTACCATTAAACCACATAATGGTGGGGCAATCACTCTGATAGGTAAAAGAGCATGGTGTTTGTGCACAAAGAGACATGTTAGACACACAAACTCAGTACATTGTGCTCCCTTTCATTCAAAACAGAGGGTGTGAGAGAGTGAAAGTGGTGGTGCTCTGCCTTCTTTTCTCTGAGCTGAGCTGAAAAGAGAAAACATTATCTACATCACCGTGCCATCAAATCTGATGGATTTTATCCCCTCCTCTCCTCCTCCCCCCTCCCTCTTTCTTTTCTCTTCCCCCAGCCTCTGTGTTCACTGGTAATGGCAATGTAGCATTCTCTCACCCTTGAAAATGTGAGTCTGTGTGTGTTTGTTTGCGTCTGTAGAAGGGGAAGAAGGACGGGTTGAGGCTGACGAGGACACACAGCCTGACTGAAATTACTCTTAAAAGGATATTGTTGTTCCCAAAGAGTGTTGAACAGCATTTTCAATGGCCATATTTTATTCATGCAGGCGGGCAGTCATGTCCAACACAGGGACCCATGCAGTACATCAACTTTAGCTCAACTCTGTGCATCTCCAGGAGAAAATCCTCATCCTGTTGCAAGGTAGCGTGGATAAAACTCTAATCTCCAATTTCTCGAGGGATCCGATGAGAAACTATTTTCTCCATCCTGCTTTCCATTGTGCAACAATGCCACTCCTTCCGGGCCGACAGAGGTCCAAGCCATCAGCACTGAGTGTGCTTATACATTATAAGGCACTCAGGCCTCCCAACAGGCACCTTCTCTGCTATAGGTCACAAACTGCATAACTAACTCAAATCATTCAGCTGTTTAATGCTAGCTTAAAGGGACAGTGGAAATAAACATGAAATTAACACTAAGGGAACGTAGGGGGAAGTCTAGATTGGCTCTCTGTTAAACATCAGTATATTAATTGGCTGCATTAGAAGAGTTTGCCGTGCACCAAACCTTTGAATATTCTATATATATTGTTGTGCAATGAGAGTGGAAAATTTCAGTAATTTGTCTGTTATATTACTGTACAGGCATGAGAATGAGCAGTGAGGTCTTCATAGGAATTTGACCATGAAACACGTTTTTCCACATAACTCATAATCACCACATTTTTCACCACATGAGTCCACTTGTAGAGTGAGATTATAATATGATTTGTCCCTTTATAAAGCAAGGTGAAGGAGGTATCAGGAATGTGGCCCTAAACTGTGAGAATATTAGATCCATGCTGCTCTTAACAAAAGATTCATTTCAGTTGCTTTTACTTTAGTTCTGTGAAAATCCTTTAAACCTTTGTAGTTGTGGGTTTTTACTTGTGCTGGGAGTTTGAGAGACAAAAACTTTCTTCCAGAATAAGCATTGCTCCAAATATTTTATCTTTTTAGATGAAAGGAACATTTCACCCAAATATTAGAGAATTTGCATCAGTTATTCACCACCAGGATTCTAGGTACAAATAATTTTAATTTTAAAATAATTTGTGGTCATATTGCATCACAGAGGTTCCAGCATTTGTGATTACTTCTCATACAATTAACCATTAAAATATATATTTTCACACCTGGAGAAAACGAACAAACATATGTCAAAGAGGTCATGTATCAATGTGCTCACTGCTGAGTGTCTGTAGAGTGTCTCAAAAATGGCTGCTACCTTTAGAAGTTAATTAAAGCATAAAGAAACACAAGAACAAACTTTTTTATACACTACTTTGGACTTAGAATAAAGAAAATGCATAGAAACTGATGATATGCAGCTGAAATATTTCTTTTTCACACATTATTTTTTATCTTGTAATGTTCTTTTAACATAGAACTATGTTTGATAATTGACAATAAATTGGGCTAAATTTTTCTTCATTGCTCAGTATTTTTTTTGTCTTTTTAAAAAATTTAAACTCCTTTACTATCTAATATGTTTGTTAATTGATCATATTTGGGTTATTATTCCTTCATTGGAAAATAGACCAGATAAAAAAATTTCATCGAAATATCCCTTGGCATCCAATATATTGGATACCTTCTTCTCTCCACCTATCTTAGTTACTGTTGTTATTAGTCTATGTATGCATTGTACAGTGATGGTAAGTTAGATACAGGTATTTATGAGTCATTTTTCAGTATTTCAATCAGGCATAACTATACTTGGAGGACGCTTAAAACTGGATGTCTCATTTATAAAGGAAGAGCAGAAAGTAAAGCTTAAAAGATGAAGATGCTTATGCTATCTTGGCTAACACGTTTGGCTGTTCTTTTCTGAAGTGCAAAGTCCTGCCCCTTCCATTGGACCCTATGGGACCTTTTTCAGAGAAAATATACAGTCAATGAAACTTCTGATTTAGTTAAAATTGTGTCATTAATCGCAACATGATGTCTGTCATTTTATACAATAATTTTGCAAATCAAGAAAGATGCAATTTATCACATAACCGCTGAAGTATAAGATTTGAAAAAAATATTTAGAAAGATTACACACCAGAATGTCGCTTCAGTGTCGTCATGACAACATTCTCATACGGATCAAACTAATGGAGGGTACACACTACAGTATAATCGGTCCGATTTTTGTCCCGATCGCCCGCTTCCGATCAAAGCCAGCAAAGGCCCGATCATCTGATGTTTGCAAATGACATCGTGTCTGATTCTCCTGTGATGTGGGGTGTGTTAAGAGTGATTTTGTCCGGTCCGATCCGCTCAGAAGGGCTCGGAAGGAGAGATCGTAGATAATGAAAATATTTAATATTTGCGACTAGAAAGCATGTAGTGTGTGCAGCATGTAAAGTCACGTGAACCGGATCAACAGCCAATAAAAGGACGCGAGAATATTGAGCGTGAAGAACCTGATAACCAGCTGAAGAATTGGTTAGTGTGTGGTGTGCTCCGAGTGCACACCACACACTATAAGATCAGAAGAGAGAGATCTTGTGCGATCTGTCTTTTTTTATCATCAAGTGTGTGGTCTCCAAATCTGTGAAGGTTTGAAGAATCCTGTAGTGTGTGCCAGCCTTAAATCTCCTTTTGCATAGCTGCAGTTGTCATAGCATGGCCATACTTTTAAAAATATTTGCCTCTTTCAATACTTTTTCACTTCTTCTGGAAAAACGAAAGGACTTGTGCTAAAGTGTCGGCCTTGTTGGTGCTGATGATGTATATTGTGCAAACAAGAGACGTAGTTCATTGAGAGGTTTTATATAAAACTAAGAGGTACTTTACTATCTATACAACAAACTTTGAGAGATATCAATTAGTTTTGTTTGATAATTGTTCTTATTTATGTAAAATACTCCTTAACTGCCTAACAAATGTAATACATTTTACAATTTAACATCCAGCATGCTTGAATGAAGTAAGACTAGTTTATTCACAGGTTCTAGGCCACACAAACCATTTCAATGTCTCTAATAAATTTATGGCGGTTGTCTTCTTATTTCACAGCCTGCAGGACCTGGATAGAGGCCAGTGCAGGCATCATCCTTCAGCCCAGATAAAGATCAAGTATGCTTCATTTAATCAGTGGATGGAACATGAGAAGCAAAAGCGTTGTTTCACCACCATGCATGATAGAGATTACATAGGATCTGCATGTCTTGACATCAACAGAGAGAAAATGGTCAGGGTTTTACAGAAAATGATGCTCATATCTACAGATCCGCATAAATAGAGGATTTTAGCATCATTTACAGCAAGGCTATGAAGGTTAACAGCTCATGAAAATGGATCCTACAAAAAATAAAATATTGACTTCTGACCAAATAAATTCCAAATGTGCAGTCACCAGAAAATAAAATGTATTTAATGGTTGTTATTGCTGTTAGGTCACATTAAAAAGATGCCTGAATTCAAATTAGCCTCATTTTTTCTTTTCTCTTCCCTTTTTTTCCCCTACTCGGTAAAAACATCTATAATTTGAGCTACTCAAAAAGAATCCTAATTGCTCATCTGAAAGGGACCATGATTGGATGCTTGAATTTCTTTATATAGGAATGACTCATAATTCCTCCGCTTGAATGACAAACAATTTTCTCTGGCAAATGATGCCATGTGCCACGTGGAGTAGAAGTTAGAATAGCTCCTGTTTCCCGACAAGTGAACAAACAGACTCAGTCATATGCATGAGATAAATTGTGTCCAAAAATGCTAAAGGGATAGGAAAAAAAAAAAAAGAGAGTAAATGTCAGCGACTTGTTTTGGTCACGCTCACCAAACACTGGCAATCAAAACAACATACACTTTCTCTGCTTTTTAGACAATGTTCAAAAGTAGGAAACTTTAACTAACTTGACATTATCACTTTGTGCAAATGTTGGCCTTTTTAATGATATGAAAACACTGAGCTAAGCTCCTGTAGACTGCAATATATTCTTCCCCGAATGAGAGTTGAAATGCTATAGGCAATTAAAAGAGTCTCTAGAATTTCCTTGAAATGAAGTGCTAAATGAAACGTGGTCAGACTGACAAGTCTGCTCCCTTTTTCACTGAGCTTCTCTGTCTTCCTGCAGCTCTTCATGCAAAGGGGAAAGGTATACACGTCTCCTTTTACCAACTCAAGAGTCAATGCATGTAAGCCCTGTGGTGATTTTCCTTAATTATGCTTCAGGGTGATTTGCAAGGTGGATGACACAATGAGGACATGATGTCAGTCAAATAATATCCCAGCATTTTTCTTCACTGCAAGCCCAGATTTACAGGCTTCTGTCTGTACTGTATTTTATGTTAGTTTTGTAAGGGAGTCAGCATTTACTCTGTGTGGAATAAATCAAGAAAAACCACACATGGACATAATCTTTTAGTGGTTCACATGTCAGAGGCTTAAAGTCCTGCAACAGCGTATGAGAGCTGACCTGTGGGGAAACTAGGTCATGACCTCCTCGTCTGCAACACTGCATCAAGGACATTAAAGGATCCCTAAGTCCACTGCAATAGGAATTTGCAAGGAAGAAGAGAATGGTTTATGTTTCACTCTGTATGACCACAGTTAAAACAAGCGTCACCCTAAGATGGCAAATTACAACTCATTCCCTTTGTTCTCGAGTCAATGAATGATTCCAGAATCATTATCTTAACTGCTGTTTGTGCTCTTGGAACATATTGTTGACACTCTCAGGACTCACTGCTGGTTCCCATGCCCTGCTGAAACAAGCAGGGTCAGTGTGACCTGGCACAGGGGTCAAAGGTCAGCAAGCTGGGAAAGAAAAATGTCCCCAAGTTTCCCTCAGGTAATAGTAAGATTTAAAATATTAGTTTTTGTGCATCCTGAGATGTCTCTGTATGCTTTTGCTCGCATCCCATATGCATTTTTATTAGCGATTGCACCGGAAGCAGTCATATTTTTAACTACATTCAAAGGACACCAGTGTGACACATCTACTGATTCTCAGTCAATTAATGTTGATTCTTAATGAACGAACAATCTTTACCATTTATCTTTTGGCCCTGAGACAAATTAGGCTACAAATGCCCTTAAGACTTACTGTGCAGTTCATTACTGCAGACAGCTACTGGTACAACAGACGGGTGGTGTGTTTCGTAATAAACACTCCCTGATGCACACTGTTCAAGGTTGGGGGTTTTTTTGTTTTTTTTTAAATAGCTCAATATTGTGTGCTGTTGACTTTAACTAAAAATGTAAAATCACACAATGCTGTATTTTTATGACCTGAGCATAAAAATAAACAGTAAAATAAAAAGTCTTTTTTTTAAAGATTAAACTTAATTACTAATATATTATTTAATGTATATTTAATATGATGTATAAATGACAGACTAATCATTCTTGGCTTATTTGGGGAAAATATTGTGTTTTTGGAATTTGTTCAGTGAGAGCAACAACAACCTAATGGTATCATTTGTCTGTACCTCAGCATAGCTGCCCTCAGGCATCTCAGTTTGCATGAACAGATCAGATTGTGCTAAATACTCGAGTACAAGTTCACCGTGTACTGCACGTCAGTGGGTGTGTCTAGCTACTCATCAGGAACAAAAACTGGTTTGTCAGAATTTCAGAGAAATAATGAGTGGAGACAAACAAATCATCTGTTGTTATTTAATTGTCATCATATCCAACAACAAACCATAACTCAAAGTCCAATTATATTTTAATATTTTCTAAATCACGAAAAATGTCTGTCCAACTTTTTCTTTTGTAACTCAGATTAAATATTAAAGTATATGCTCAGTCCCAAATAAATAAATACATACATAAATATATAAATATATAAATATAAATAAAATGCTACTGATAAGAGTTTTAATAGTATTTCATTTTAAATAAGGAGTATGGCTGTTCATTGACTTTAATACCCAAACCCCAGCTGGCAGAAACTTAAAATCTGATAATATAAAAAACTTTTCTTAACTTCATCAAAAGCTCGTCAAAGAACAGAATTTAAAAACACATTCCTTTTGAGTAACTGTGACACCTAATCATTTTCACCCACCAAACTCTGCGAGACTAAAATATTATGCAATTTCCTTCTTTTGTGTTGTCTACAAGAGGCAGTTGACTAAGAGGTCTCATTACTGCGATTTTACAAAACACATGCGTGAAGTTTTACAGTACATGCAGACATGAAATTTAAAGCTTTGTTCTTTAGGAATTACTTAATGGTGCTTTATGTAACATTTTAGCATCAATTACAGTACAGTTTCTAAAGGGTCGGAATGAGCACCGTGTACTGTATGTACAGAGTTCATGTCTAGTTTAAACTGTACTGTGGAAGTAGATTTGACACATTTTTAGCCACACAGAATTTCAATGAACCGTGTTGTAATTGGTGCAGGAACATTACATATAGCACCTTTGTTGTTTTAAAACTGTTTAAAAAACAGATTTTTAATTTGCATTGAACCTACGATTATGAGTAATCATAGTTGGATAGAAGTCACAATGTTCAAGTAAATACAGCCAGTTTTCCTTAAGAAATATTTAACATTGTACAATGTAAACTAATCACTGTACGCAGCCTCTATGGATGCTTTAGAGTAGCTGTCTCTTCTCCAGCTCATAGCAGCTCTGCACAGTTTGCTCTGTATGAATAAATCCTCGTATGAATCTAATACAATCTACAAATTCACTGCTGTCTGTTGTAACTGTTGAATGTTTTCTGCTCTAACTTTGGGGAAAGGATGTTCAGCATTCACTTTCTGTTAAATTTATCCATCCAAGGTCACAGAAATCTCACATGCTGATTCAGTTTTGAGATGATTTTTGGCTTAAACTAGCACGAACCTCAGCACTTCTTTTGTTCTCCCACGCTTTACCCAAATCAGCCATCATTTCTGCAGGACGCACCGACAGCCAAATTATCTTATCTACCTTTCATCTTCCAAATTTTTTCATCTGCATCACATTTTATTTGAGATTAAAGTAGGGCTGTGTCTTTGTGCAGCACTAATTGCCATAGAGCTTCAGTAATTAAAGGACAATAAAGCCTTAGTAGTAATTAGTTTCTCTTGTTTGGTTGCTAGCCCATCAATTGTGCTTCAATAATACTGATCATTAGCATGCGCCTGGGCAGTGAGGGATGCTGGGAAAGGAGCCCTGCACACACAGCACTCCACATTCCATTCCCATGAAGCCATGGCACCGAGCCATGCTGTTAACCCTCTGTGTGCTGGGCCGGGCAGAGTGGCAGGCTGTGTGTACCAGCGAAGGCCCACACCGTGAAGTAAAAAGGGTGACATGTAACATAATAGACCTGCTGAAATAATGACCAGCTTTTTACATTTCTGAAGGTTGGGGGCATAAGAGCTGCAGCAGTGGGCATGCTGCTGTCAGGGTTTGTGTAAAAACAATTGTACCCCTCTCAGTGCTGCATGCTCCTTTATTCACATCCAGGTTCAACTAATGAAAGCCTGTCTGCAACGCTGTTAAGGAGTGATAAAGAGGATATATTATCACCGTTTTAATGCTGATGCACCCTAAAAGCGGATCAAATTAGGTATCTTTAAACAGAACAGCACTGGGAGAAAAAGGAGCATATCTGTGCAGGCACGGTGTATGGATTGTGCCGTAAACTGTGGCATAGTAATAACGCCAGGCAGCAGAAAATGTGCTCTGTTCTGTACTTTGCCTTGACATGATTGAAAGACAATGGTCCCATGGATAGGCCATTTCAACATCAAATGTGCATGCACATCACAGGGCAAGGGTGTGCTATCCATCACATTCAGCGAGCTGTCAGAGGCAGCTCTCCCAGCCCCGGCTTCTCTCTACACACATTTGCAACTGCATGGCAATACAAGATTAAACCTCCCCGTACATATTCCACCCTGAGCACACCATATTTTACAGCTTGTAAAGATGCTCACAGTTAGGAGAGTGCTTCTCAGCACTGTAGTGTGTTTTTGCTCTTTTTACCCTTCTTTGATCTAATCAAAATAATACTGAAACTTGAAATGCAAGAAGCTGGAACTGGAAACAAAAGCAACTTTACTGGTCATGAAATTGCTTCAAACAAAAAAAACAACAAAAAACAGACTAAACTCTATTAAAAACTTGCTTTTACAAGAATGAAAACAGTTTTGTGCCTTTGCTTCATAATTGGGCTATTAAGGTAAAGTGAGAGTACAGAGGCCTGTCCAAGTGATTTTTTTTCTCCCTGCTTTAGGCACTGATAGGTTTTCTGTGATCAGGTGATGTCGCCTTTAAACACAACAGGTTCAGGTTGCGTCCATGCAAATGAAAAATAAAAACACACGAAAACATGGTCGGACTACAGAGAGAGACTCTGTGCAGCCTCCTCCCGTCCGCCTTGGCACAATAACCCAAATGGAAGCCTTTATTATGAAGCCCTGATGGAAGCAGAGTGCACTTTATAATGCACAGCCGTGCACACTACTACATTTCCAGCTAATCAGAAGCGCGCAGTTGTAGAAAGGAGAGCGGTTGCCAAGGCAGCCACCAATCTCCCCTCCCCCTTCTCCCTCCGTTCCTCTTTCCCGTTTATTATCGGCAGAGGTCGCATGGCAGAGGGAAGTCCAACCACTTCTGTACTGGAACCAATGCAAGAATATGCACCTCCATAACAAAGCCCGTGTGGAGTCCTGAGAGCAGTGGGGAAACAAGAGGCTGCACATTGATGGGCTGCTGTTTAGCCGTTAAAAAGGGGTTTAAAAAGAGAGGATCTAAGTTGGAGGTTTTGCTTGTGTTTGTTCTGCAACAGCGGGATAGTTTTGCCAACACGTGTATCCATGAAATTTCTGCGTTCTGAGTGAGTGAGTGTTCGCATCCTGGCGCGGGGCTCTGAGGAGGACTGCGCATCACCAGAGTTGGTGCCGAAGTTCGGCCGCGAACGGATGTGAGGGAAGAGTGTACCGAGCAAAACTCCCCCACTTCTTTTTTTGTGTGTGTGCGCGTCTCTCCTGCTTCGGCGTTGTGTTTGTTGAGACAATAGTGAGTCAAAGACGCTGAAAGTGATTTCATGCCTTCGGTCTCGCACAACCTGAGATGGACGTGAGATTTTATCCTGCGCCCCCGGCAAATGTGGGTTCATGCTCCCTACCGACTGATCCAAGTTGTCTGAGCTCGTTGGACTATTACCACTCGAACAAGGTAAATAAAAAAAAACTGTGTCCTCGTGCGCTGTTGTGTCTAATATCTCACCTGTCTCTCCATATGAGCCCGCAACATCACGCAATGCCAAACGCATGCGTTTTATTGAGGAGCGCTCACTTCGCTCCAAAGCTACACACTCCTTACAGAAAACAATGTCAAGTGTCAGCAAGTGAAGTGACCTGAGCTCGGATGGACTCTTTCTCATTGAGTGCGGAGCAGGACGCAGAATTTGTATTTACTGCGACTTTAGGTTGAAAGCTGCAATCATTCTATTTTGCTGTTGAAAGAAAATGTGTAGCCCAACTTTTTCCCCCCTTTTAACCAACATGGTTATTATGTTATATCCCGGGTGAAATTGTGCAGTTGTGTTTTGCACAAAGCTGGCATTAAGTGTCCCACCCGATGTGGAATACCAGGGGCTGTATAGATTCTATACTGCCCCACTCTGCTCTCTGCTCCGACCCTATCTTCCCTCTCAATGATTTCTTATAGCTTACATGGTTTTTCCGCTGGGAGTTCAACGATTAAAAGGATGTGTGCCAGTAATGTAGAGTTAATTACTTTGTAAGAAGAAACCACAGGGTTTGACTGCAACAAGAACCACTCTTTTCTCTCTGTTTGACACCCCGCCGCTTTCTGCTTCTGACCTGCGCTGACTCCATTGCGAGTGCGCAGGTGGCATTTAAAACAACATTACGAATATTTTGTAGTTTGACATTTTCCAAGAGAGAGAGAAAAAAGGAAAATCATTCCCTGCTACAATCAACCCATGCAATCCTGTTAGAAAGACGCGAAGGAAGGGGCCACACTAGAAATCTTTAGGTGTATTAAAATGAAAGCCTGCCATAAGAGATAAAAAAACACCACAAAGTACGATAAGCTCACAGCAAAAGCACTAAGGAGTAGCACAAACACAAGATACGCTGCGTTTAAACTCTAGGAAACTATTTCAAACTGTTTAATTAACAGACTTACAGCTTCCACCGGTGCTACCAGCATCTCAGCCATCTGCACTCACAGAATTAGACTCTGTTGTTGTCACTTACCATGCTGGGATGCATCACAAATCAACAGGCTCTCGCTGTTGACCTGCTGCTGATGAACTTCTTAGGAGAAAAAGATGGTTTAGAGTGTTTTTGCCCTCTCAGATAAAGATGGCTTTCAGGTAGGCTGTGACAGTGAGGGAAACGATGCACAGTTGGGGATGTTTGTCTTTCACTGTGTGGGCAACGGAAAATCTCTGTAACTGAATGGAAAATTCCTGTAATTAACAGAAAACATCATCTCCCAGTTTAGGTCTTAAAAAAGGTTCCATGGTGATCTTTGCGGAGGTTTGGTAGCACACAGCTTGACTGAGTGTGAAAGAAAATAAAAACAATCAGGGGACAGGTTTCTTTAGATGACAGATAAAATAAGGATCAATATGAAACATTTTCTGAAAAAGCAGGTTACACCTGTGACACACAATGGGCTTGAATAACTATCTCCCCTACACAGGCTATCTTTTTGTAGGTCAAATGAATTAGGATCATCCTCCATGCGGATAATCCCAAGAATATGCAGAGATCCACACACTGCATGAATCCTGGAAACAAAGCCACGAGATATTTAAAGATATAAAGTGCTTCCATGAGGGAGAAAGTGACACCAACTGCTGTCACTGATACAAAAGTGTGACGCCCCTCAAAATTACAAGTGTTTGGTTGAATTATTAAAATCCCCCTTTGCTTGAGGGATCGGGGAGGTAGTTCTTTCTACAGTAATTTACTATCATCACGTGTAACACTAACTACCTTCACTAGCAATGCAAATGAGGCCGGGAGCAGCAGGGATCATTTGGTGTCCTGTTAACACGGCGCACGAGGTCAAGTTCCCCTCCTCAAACGCTTGTCAAGGCAGCTGTATCATTAAAGAGACGTCTGATTTGTTATGTAGGTAGTGTATCTACGGATCAGCTCTGCCTGCCGCTAATCATCTCTGACAGCCTGGGTTAGCCAATTTTTAAATTCTGCCCAGGTCACTTTCCAAAGCAGCGTGGAGCCAAAAGGCTAATCATGGCATTAGGGTCAATTGTTTTTATGGGCCTACTTTGCATATTTATGTGGATTTTTGCAGCTGAATTTGTTGGATTCTAGTTTAGCTTGAGAATATTCTTTTGGGATAATATTCTTGGAAACGAGTCAAAATAATTTGAATAAAAAGAAGCTTTTGGTGGGATGTTTGCAATTTGGCAACCATGTTGAGATTTAGCACATTTTTTCCTTTTTGGCTGCTTCTGTATCTCTGTTTTTTTTTTCAAGCTTTTTGCAGCCTGAGAAAACATTGCTTCCTTTTATTGCTGTGAAATTTACAGTGTTAATCTGAGTCACACACAAGCTTAATTGGATAAAATGAGTGTGTGCTGGTATTTTCGCTTTATAGTCTGTTTATTTGCAAACCTTTTTTGTGTTCAGTGGATGCTGTGCGCGGACACAAGCCTAGTTTGAGTAATTAGCAAGTTTATGTGACTTCCAGGGAACACGTGTGCGGCTGCTTTCATGCTTTCAGCACTGCTCCTTTGGAGACACAGCTTGTTTCGCTTATAATTGTTGATGTGCATGCATGCTTCTGGATGTAATCTTTCTTTTCACCTTATTCAATACGTTGATAATTACTGTGATCATCAGTTGGTGTCTGAATCACTTTCATCACTTAGGCAGTGTTGTCCACGATCAACAAAAATGTCTTAGGAGGAGGAAATATGAACCATTTCCCAGTTCTGGCAGCCAGCATCTGTCATCGACTGGTGCTAAAAGAACATGAATCATCCTGATAGCCAAATCAGTTTGTGCAAAGACTGTTTTCACTGAGGAGTTCAGCGCTGTAAAGCAGAAAAAAAAAGTGGAGAATGCAAAGATAGAGATGCATAAAATGAGCACAGAAGGTACTTCAAGTGCAGATTGAGATGATTCAGAGAGATCCATAAATAACCCTGAAGATATCTACTTCTATACTTTAGTTGCTGACTTCATTTCACCGTGAGTGTGCGTGTCTTTATTGCTGTGGCGCTCTCCCACAACTAAAGAGAAATTACGCAGATTAATACTGTTTTAACAGCTGCGTGGTCAGATGAAGATGGTAAACTTAGCCTTGTTAAAATGCTGTGTTCTATCTTACCAGCTGCATGGTACTTCATATACTGGGTTCACACTGCTATGTTTTTCCTTTTACTAATTTTTTCCGTGCATAAACTTTGTGTATCAGAGGAAGCACTGATTGTATAAACGATGCATCTTGTCTTATGCAATGTGTGTTGCTGTATTTGCACCGTGGCAACTTGTTTGGCACTTTTCGTTTGCTTTGTGAGATGGGAACACAATGTCTGCTCCTTTATTTGAATACCTTAATCAAACAGTGCCGACTGCTGCTGCTGCCGCTGAGGTGAGCTGAGGTGCTGCCTACAGTATAGCAACAGAGCGAGTGGGTCTGTGTTTATACATCCAAGCCCCACCCAGCTCATATATCCTCCCAACAACTGATATCTGCTTAGATAGCGTGACTGAAGAGCAGGCTCTGTTAGTTGGTGGTCTCCTCTGCCACAGATAAGCTCAGAAATGATGTGCTCCATTTGAATGCCTTATCTTGGTTTTATTTTTTATTACAGGACTGCCTTGTTTATGCTGCAAAGGTTTGATTGCCTTGCATTAACATATTCAGTCAGTTCCTGTCAACTTATCGCCCTTGAGTGAGACAAGCTCTTGAATAAACAATAGATATTTTCTGTTGTTAGATTTGAGTATGGGTTATTTTTAATATCTTGAGCATTTAAACATGGCTGACAAATTAACCAGTCTCTGTAATTCAGGCTGTAGTATTATGCTCATGTTAAGTGGTGTTGTTGCTATTAGCTAATGACAAACTCTGTGGTATGTGACAGAGAGGCAAAAAGGGATAATCAAAGGATGAGTGAGAGTCAAATGGGTTGAAGTAATCAGTGGCTCAGTATGGGGACAGTGTGTGTGTGTGTATGTGTGTGTGTGTGTTTGTGTGTGTGCGTGCGTGCATGCTAACTCGGGGCCATTCAAGCGTTTTGCTGACTACGG
>JAQFJA010000002.1:10949751-10962569 GCA_029874485.1 Naso brachycentron
AACCAGCAGTTTTAATATTAGATTTTGACATCTTTGAGGAGTTTCACCAAAGATAAATTCACATTTGTGTGTTGGAACCTTTTTCACTTTCTTGCCCCATTGCCCCCATTAATCATCAAAAGCACCTCTGATTCTGTGCTTCGACAGTTAAAAACAGCAACAGGTACAGTATGGCCAGCTACTCAGCAAAGGCACTGTGAATGTCATAACCAGGAACAAATGTTTGCAGGGCAGCAGGGCAGAGAAAGGGAGTGAAACTGAGAGATGGTCATGTTTTATTAAGCCTGATAATGCAGCCTAATCTGTGGCTCGGGTTACACAGTGCTTTGTGGGTAATTAGAGATCATGTCGTATGCCTGGCCTGCTGAAAAATTGCACTCCGCCCTAATCCCCTCCTATCCGCCTTTCACCCGCCACCTCCCCTCTTCTCGCTCCTCATTCTCTCCCTCACAAAAAAACCCTTCATGCTTCCAAATGAGCTGGCTTCCTGACAGGAAAACGCGCAAATAAACAAACATGGCCACCACACTTCCATAATTCAGGTAGCTAGTCATCAGAAAGTTTATACCTTGCTGTAAGACGCTTGGAAATGTGCTTATGTGCTCAGAATTCAATAAGAGGAAGTCAACAGTGGAGCACTTTGTGGTTTGTTTAGTGGAACTTGTTAAATGAATGACTAATGCCTCCTGGCAAGTGCCCCAGGTTTACTATTACCAAAACAATGGCACTTGATACAGAGCACCGTAGCCTTGGTTTTCACACAGACAGGAGCTCAGGCTGCTGTTTTCTTTTGAACCCTAAATGCTGACTGCCCATTCATGCAACATCCCCCAAACACAGAGACGCACACAAAGGAAATTCTCAACTGACACGGTGACTTGTCTAAAAAAACAACAGCTTCTTTCATCGTGCATTGTCCCCAATTTTTCCATTGTTAAAATAGAGAATGCTTCCCTCTCTCAATATCTAGATTTGGCTGTCAGTTATGTGTTAAACAGTAGCCATGTTTAAATACACACAGATATATAAATACTGGCTTCACTGAAACTATGACACCAACTCCATTAAACTGTCTGCGTATCGGGTGGAAAGTAACAATGCATTCTGCTGCAGTTTTAGAACAAAGGCATTAACCGCCTCCCACCATAAAGTAAGAAAGTGCATAGGTGCAAACTGGATAAAAAGCAGATTTAGAGTATAACCCACCGAGTTCAATGCACGCAGTGTTTCCCCTAAATTTTTTGTCACGCTCTGTGGTTCAAGCAAAAAATCCCCTTTACATAAAGGAAGCCATGAAAGCGATAATAAAACCAACCATAAAGAAGCAGCAGGCATTTATCTCCTCGGATCTCACTGCTAACTCATAACATCCTACAGTGTGCACTATTTGAGTCATTAAAGTAAAAGAATCAGTAACCATTTTGAATTTTGTGATTAAGTTTACATATGATAACAGCAACCAGCCACAAATAATAAACACTACTTGTATTGTGGTTATCCAAACTCACACTGAACTCATTAACCTCCAGACCCACCAGAGGGTCTCATGAATGGTCATTTATTCAGACATAGAGGAGATAAAGGCACAGCATTTCATAAGGATATCTGTTCATAATGCCACCATGCAGGAAACAAGCTTTCAAGCAGCTCATATACCATCAGGCATCGCATTTGCATAAAAATGTATCAAAATGCAAAACTGAGCTATATTCAAAGCATTCAAGTAGCTTGTGATTATGGGCAGAACTAGAAGGCTTTTAGAAGCTGAGGTAGCTAATAGCTGCCAGTGGCTCTTTATCTCAGTCTACATGTACTGTAGGTGTTTTTTGTGGCCACAGGTAGCTTAGGAACCAGAGACAAAACATAAAGCAGGGAAATAACAGTGAAGTTGTTAAGCAGCAGATAAAATGGACTCTAGACTCACGAGGGCAGATCGCAACCTGTATCAGTTTGAGGTCAGGGGAATTTGACATCTATTTCCTGTTTCTCATGGTTTTATTGGCTCAGCTGGTTGTCAATCATTGGTGTGCTTCAGTGGTTGTCTGCTGATACCACACAAAAAAAGCTCACTTTACAGAGTTTTGCTGAACCAGATGTTACGAGATGATTTGGCTCTTTTGCAGGACAAACACCAGTAAACACCAGCAATCCACTTTGACTGTATTCCAATCATCACAAGAAAATGAAAGTGTTGGTCTGCATTTATCTGTTGTCCTTACAGCTAGAGTTTTATGCTCATAATACAGGTTTGAGTTGCTAGTCACCCTTTATCCGTTGTGCTATTATGTAGGAATGTTTAATTATTTTTGTTGATATTGAAAAGAAAAACTATTTGGCCAATAAGTGCAATGATTGACTGGGATAATGACAGGAAAAGGGCTAAGTTAGCCTGGTACAACAGCATAAGTTTCAAACTTATTTTGAACTCTGCAGGACCACTTACACACACGCGCACGCACACAGGGTTGACATACACTTGAACACAGTAACACCTCTGACTCCACCACTATCCAGGCACACACACACACACACACACACACACACACACACACACACACACACACACCCGCAACACAGCTTCAAGGCATTTCATTTCCTCTCCACCTATGACAACACCACAAAATAATGGGACACAGTGTCACGTGACCAGAGCGAGTGCATGGAGCGATCAAATCGCTCTCTCTGTCTCTCACTCTAGCTTGAAGGGCAGAGCGGTCAGTCGTTACATTAACGACAGTTGGTTCAATTACAGAAAAATGTGCTTTGTGTCCTTGTCATAATCAAAGTGATGGAGCAGATGAAAAACAAGTTAGTTATCAGAGTTCCTTCAGGATTTTGATGAAATGCCTTCCTTTCTGCGCTCCTTGTGACCATGGAGCAGAACTGTGGTGAAGCCAAGATTCTTAATTCAGGTTTGGCTGCAAAATCAAAGTTCTTAACGTTTTATGTAAAAATGCACCGTAACGGCATGGGACTGAATAACGAAAAACGTCCCATCCTGATTTGTAGGGATGCCATCAAGTTGGAATATTTGCACAAATGAAGTTCTTGATGTTTCCCCTCTTCATCAGGAAATGACAAACTAAAACTTAAGAGGGAAGCACCAAACAGTTTCCTAAACAAGGAAACGAGTGTTCTTTCCAGAGAAATCTGAACTTGTCAACATTTGACCTTTAGCTTCTCCAATCCTGTGTAGCCTCCTTTGGTAGAAACGGCCAACAATGTGCTTTTAGCTTAGAATTTCTTAGTACTGGCATAACTTTTTTAAAAGTTATTTCTTAAATCAAGCAGTAATTCATTTCTTCTGTTACCATACACACCTCATCACAGCCAACGCTTTAATAAACCATTATCTGCCTTTGTAGTGATCAGGGTTTTTTCTTTTTTCTCTAATCCTGGTGTACAGAGCTTCTATTTCCTGCACATACAGTTAATTCTTCATCTATTGCACATTGTTGTGACTGACCCTTACTCCAGGTATTCACTGTGTGCTCCAGCACAGAACCATCGCACAGTTTTCAGATGAGCCTGTAATTAAGTCATCTCGGAGCCTTGAGCTGAGACCAATTTGCCACTAATTGTCCTGAGTTTTAATTTCTAATGGAATAAGGGCCAGAGGGAATGCTGCCTAATGAGATGCAGTTACTATTTAGTGTGTGTGTTTGTGTGTGTGTGTGTCTGTCTGTATATGTGTGTGTGCTCTTTTATCTGTTTACTGTAAAAGACCGCTCTATTGCTCTGGTGAGTAGAGAAACAAGAGACAGTAAAGCAAGATATTCCGCTGTGATTCTTTTACCTTGTTTCTGTTTATTCTGCAAAGCACTCAGGATGTCTCCATCTCTCCAAACTGTACATTTACACATAATAAATGGTAAATGTGCCTCAACATAAGTAATGTAATTGATTGTACATTGAGAGCAGAGTCAGACTACGCCTTTCAGTGATACCTACTTCCTTTTATACAAACTGAGGAGTGCCCTCTCTTAACAACTGTATGACAGTGGAGACCCTTCCTACAGTGAGAAGTGCTTTCGCCTGTGGCACTCAAGTTATTGCTCAGAGAGCGTGGCTGTAGACTCGAACTAGAAAGGTTGTTTACATAGCCTTCGGAGTGTTTGTGTCATGATTTAGATTCCAGGCATTTCAACATTCAAATAAATCAGTTTAGACTTCTGAGGACAAATAAACCTCCAAAAGAAGAAATGGGCCAGCTGTGTTTAAAATCTGCAAGGTATTCTTATCTCTACAGCTCGAGCAATTTTGCTTTCAATTATTACAGACGAAGGAAGTGGAAGTCAAAGTTCACAGAGCACATGTGGTTTACTATGTTGGAAATAAGGATGTTTATCTTAAAAGACTCCTTTTGCAATGTTTGCGTTTGTAGAATTTTGAGTATATTTGCGCTTCATTAGGTCTGTGGTTTTAATGACACACACAAACGCACATGCAAACCTATGTAGGTCACTTTTCAGATTATTGCATAGACTTACTTTAATTGTATTTACTCTAAACATAGCCATTAATTGCAGGGGTGTGTCTAGAAGGGATGCCCCTGAAATCCAATTGGTCACCCCAAGGCCCCGACCACATTATTCTAAATTAATTGGCTATCTGCCCATTGAGAGGCAGGATCTTAGTTCAAACCCAATTTCTAAATCTTTAATAATAACATGTTGACCGAACGAAAAAGGCAGAACCGCAGGTCATGCAGCACCCAGAAAGTCTACAGTGTGTACAAGCTAGAGTAATAATTTTCAACTAGACTAAAGGCAGCGGTTGCAAGCATGTTTCACGTTAATATCTAAATAATATCTTAAACGAGACAACTGTCTGAAATTCATTTGTAAGCAGTTGCCATGCCATTAGTCAGAGACTACAGCAGCAGTAACAAACTAGAGCAGCTAACCACCACAAGCTGGAGCATTAAACATCTCAAACCAACTTTGAAGTGAAGTCAGTCGGTTTCACCTCAAAAACCCCATGCTCAGTGAGTTGTACAATGAAGGCTTTTCACAGAGCTGACAGTGCAGTAGAGAGACAGCTCTCCACTGCAGCAGATATAATGTTAATAGCAACACTAAAGCACTTCGTCTCACCCTTATTTTACTATTGCTGTACAGGCAGGAGACTGTAAGATGCCTTCAAATTGATTGTTTTGTGAATTAATGCAGTTAACCTTATTATTTTTAAAAGAAAATGCTTTTTATGCATTATTTCAAAGCATGCATGGATATTGAGATGCATCTATAATGGTTTTGATCGTTGCCCTCTGAGATGGAATCGAATCAGATGTTGTATGGATCTTCCCACTCTTACAAGCAACCAAATCTGTTTGCTGCAGAATTACATTGAAAACTTCGTCATTAATCTTACGCAGCCACAAAAATTGAAACATTGCCCTATGTGTTCTTCAAACAACTGTGTTTGAAAGGAAAAATATTATTGAAAAAAATGCTGCATCTTTCTTTCATTCACTTCCAAATCAAATTTATGCGCTGGTCAGATCAAAATCTTTATGACAGGAGGCGGTCTAAAGGGGCCGCCAGAATCAATGAAAAACCAAAATACTGTACCTCCTTACTACTTTTACCAGTGACCCAAAACTCAATTGTTTTCCAATTGTAGACATGACTATTGTCCCTGATTAGAAGTTACACGCACACACATGGCAGCTCACCCTCTGAGGTGTTACACAAGTAAAAACTTTGGCACCAAAATAGATTAAAAAAAGAAAACTACATAAATCTTTTAGACACTTTGGTGACTTCAGTGTAAATTATTTTTTTTATCTTATCGGTTTCGAGTGGAGTTTGCTTTTGCAACTGACTCAAGGCCCTTCCTCTTATTGTTTGAATATGTCAGGGCATTGTTTGAATGAGGTCACCCATTACCGATCTGGCCCGAGGCCAGTTTGACGTCAGCTGATTTAATTGAATCTACAACATGAGTCAAAT
The DNA here is from genome assembly GCA_029874485.1 of Naso brachycentron. Lineage (NCBI taxonomy): Eukaryota > Metazoa > Chordata > Actinopteri > Acanthuriformes > Acanthuridae > Naso > Naso brachycentron. The sequence goes on from JAQFJA010000002.1 coordinate 10,955,706, forward strand.
TCAAACAAGCAGAGACTGCTTTGCCATGACAGCCTCATTACTCCACATTAAGAACTCATTTCAAAATGCATTGTGACTTTGGGCTTGACAAATGGTGAAAAGGGATGAAATCAAATAAGTGAGTACATTTTAGAAGACTACTTTTGAAATACTCAGACTGAAAATAAGCCAGAACTGTACATATATTACAGCTTCTTTCATAGCCAAAAAATAGTGTTTCTGCTATTTTGTGTAAGTTAATATGAATGCCTTCTGGGTTAAAGTGTTCCCATGTTTGTCGTCTTCAGTAATGGAATGACATTCAATGCCATTTTCCCCCTTAAATGGAATTTTTGCCAAAGCCTTATGAATTCAACCTGCCTTGTCACTCAAGCCGCAGACAGTGCTGAGAGAGGGGAAAATATGCGAATGAAACCTTTCTCTGCAGATTTTACTGCTAGCTGTGAGCAGACCAAATAATGATGCCTTTATCACATCTATGGCACAACAAACAAAGGAGGCTTTCTTGTGACATAGCACAAGATGTGATATCAGACAGTATAATGACCTACATTATGTATATAACACATGCACAATATTCATAGCATCTCAGCAGTGTGCGAGCCGCATTTCAGCATTTCGTCAACTCCAAACCTCGACTAAATTTCTCAATTAAACACGCATTCTTTGAGAGCCATTGGCAGCTCGATCGGAGCTTGAGGAAGAAAAAAAAGAAAAACGCAGGCTCAACGTGCCAGGGCCTCCCTTCACAATAGGGAAGCAAATGTTTAGGCTGTGAGGGCTGTGGAGTGGAGATATGGCAGTGTTTGCCTAGGGCTAGGTATCGGGCACAAAAACAAACATGGCCGCCCTTAATGAGCCTGTTTGCCAGCCAAAGGTAAAGACAGCTGTTGTCTCTCGCCACAATGGAACAAGCCTCAGCGCCATGGAGCCCAGAGGAGCACTCTGCGTCCCTATAGTAACGCTCACCTTGTGTGTACTCAGGAGGCAACTTATTAAGTCCTCTTTACAGATAAATAGTGAGTAAAATGTACATTGTGAAGCCGTACAGCGCTTTCATAGGGTCTGACTGTGAGATGAAAAGGTTTATTAAATCTTGTCTTGAGAGTGCTAAATGTGAAATTGCTTGTGGGAGTGTGAAACGGCTGTGCATTGAGGATAGACATCTGACTTACTCATAACAGTACCGATTGAGAGTTGAGAAAGCAGAGCACATGTTTTTGGACAGTTTCAGAGAACATACTTACTTTGCTTTCTCTGTGTCTGTCCTTTGTGGCCATAGAAAATCTCTTTTGGTAAAAAGAAAAAAAGTGGCTTCTTAAAAGGACGCTAATGCACAGGGATATAAGCAAAGTGGGGGGTACCGAAACCTGGAAAAGCACTTTTCTCCTCTATGAGAAAATTAATACATTCTAGCTGTACCTGTCCAACTGAATCAGCGCTGACAGCTTGCTGCACTCCACGGCCACTTTAGAGTTCAGAATATGAGCGAGTCGACTGCACAGGCATTTTGTTGAGAGGAGAGCAGCCAGTAAGAAACTGTGAACATTAAAGGTTCAACCGTCAGTTGCATCAGGGAGGCTTCTGTTGAGACAAAGCCCTCCCAGCCCCCACCGCTTTCCTGGCATTGTTTACAGTACAGTTTGAGCTATTGAATGGGTGACATTTTTTTCCATTATTATACCGGCTTCTGAGAAAAGGACCGACAATGTCAGAGATGAATATAAACATTTTATATTGTATGGATGAGTGTGTTTTGTTTTTCTGTTTTTAGACAGACAAGCCTGCTAGTTAACTTTTAATTACATTTTAAATTAACAGAGTACAGACAATTACTGAGAAGTATTTGACTTGAATATGAAACAATAGACAAAACTACTGATTATAATTCAGGGTATTTTGAAAAAAGCCAACTTAACAGTAAAAGAATAATTGAAAATTTTAATGTAACAAGGCCATTATTTCTATCTCATACACATGATGAAAGAAAATGTGTCTCTTATTTTTGAATTTTAGTGTAAATGCGTCTTTAGATCACACAAAGACTGCTCTTTTGTTACTGCTTCTCTGTGTGATTGGTCTAGATTGACTTTGAGAATGCAACAACGAAAGCTGGAAATCTTGCTCTTGAAATATATCTTAACCGTTCCACAAAACCAATGCAAGTCTTAGATTATGTTTGAATAAGATTATGGGAATCTTATTCATACACAAACAAATCTTTTAAAGCCAGTGGGATTTATCTTTTTCAGTTGAATGCTGTCCACTTTTTCTTCTCTGCTGAGAAAAAAACGGTGCAATTGCTGTGAAAGCTCATATTAGTTTTTTCTGTTTGGCTGTTTCAAAGAAATTCCACATTCCTTAACTGCTGTAGTATAGTGACTTGAGTTGTTATTGTCCCTGGCCACATGTCTGACTCCACAGTTGTCGCTGGTGACTGGTGATGTGACTTGTTGGCATTGTCTGTCCTACATTTTTGCATTGCTCCTCTTTGGTAATTCTGCTGAGGTAGCAATTTGGGGGTACAGTTGTGGTTGCTACTGTGCAAGGAAACATTAGAATACAGAAAATGTTTTACTTTCTTTGTCAAGGTGTGACCCGACATCAGTTTGATCATGACAATAATCAGAAGTGGAGGAGCAAAATGGTATTTTATTTTGTAGACCTTTCTCAAAGGCAACTTGTTGGGCTTCCAAAGCTCAAACACTAAATAGTGAATTGAGACACAGTGGCATCACCCATTGGTTTTTGGAATACCATTGTGAATCCTTGAGTTTAGCACTATGACTATCGCCACCTTGTTTTTTTGGAGCCAGAAGTGGTTGGTTAAGAAGGCGGACCTGTTGATGAGGGCCTGCTTTCAGTCAAAGCATCCATGTCCTTCATTATACATGACTTTAATTCTTAGTATAATTTAATTGAGTGAATTATATAAGAATTGTAGTTGAAATGAAAGGGGAAATTAGCTTTATAGACCCAAGCCTGAAAACATGTTTGTTTCAACTGTGAAGTTGGACATTTTAATAAGGATCGACTCACTTCTGGAGCCAGCCTCAAGTGGCCATTCGAAGAACTGCAGTTTTTGGCGCTAAGGTGTTGCCAGGTGTTCCAAAGTCATATATGTCATGTTGATGAGCTGTTTGTTTGTTTATTTATTTTTGGATTTCAACTTTTCTGGTCAATTTGTGATTTACATACAGTACCATAAAGAAGTTGCTTAACTGCACCCATTCAGTGAGGTGTAACTCAGAACATAATGCCTTTAAAGCTGCTGATTGAATGATATGATATGATATGATTAAAATTCTGTATTTTCACTTGCAATATCATCTTGTCATTGTCAAAAACATTTGACTTGCTGCATGTCTCCCTTGCTGTAATGTGTGAGCACTTCCCCTATTTGCTTGCTGCAGCATCTTTCAATTAAACAGCAGGGCCAATTTTTTCAGAGATTTCATTCTTGAGTGACTCCCCAGAGACGGAGCAGAGGAAATGGCTGAACACATCAGACACATTTGTCTTCTCTGCTTAGTTACCTTGCAGGGGGAAGATGGTGATACCCATTTCCTCTGTCTAATGTGTTTGCTTTTACACCCTATGCCAAGTGTCAACATGCAGCTTCTTGACAGTCATTTTTCATTTGGAGCAAGTGTGGGTTGAATAAGCCAGTGCACGGAACTGATTTTGCATTTTTCCTCTTTTTATCAGCCGCTTGTTGCTTTTAAGGTGGCAAACTTCTAACATGTTTAAGGTTAAAAGTGCAATAGTCAGAGATTATTACTTAATAGCCTTGGCTGGTTGTTGATTTAGAATAAAAAGCCAATTATCATAATAGGATATGGGACATAATGACAGAATTAAATGAGTGTGACAGACACACAATAGGCCTGTTCTGTCATCGCCTTAGCCCAGCTCGCTTATTAGAATTAATCTGGCCTGATTAAAAATGCAAATGGCTCAAAGTCATTGACAGAGTTTACATGTTTTTATAACATTTAACTGATTTAATTACATGGAAAATGAAATGGTGGGATGTGCGATTGAATTTTTTTCCTCCGTCGTCACCCTCTTGCCAGTTGCCACAGAGAGATGAATATTCTCTCATGCCAGGAAGAGAAGGTAATGAGATTAGTGCTCTTCCTCTCTCTGTTTCTCTCTCCATCTCTGCCTTTCAGAAGCTGATGGTTTGGTTCATCGAACCAAGAAGAGCTGTTTTATTGTTATCACTGAAAACATTTTATCTTGGTCTCAGAAGCACCTACTGTATTGTGTGGGCTGCGAGCTTCACAAAATTGAAAGAGTTTCCTCCTACAATGTATCATTTTAGAAGACCACTATATGATTTATAGCTGGGGGAAAAAACATATTCTGATTCTTCCTGGTGTTGTTTTTTCACATGGTAACAGCCATGTAGAGGAAGGAGCAGAGGTCTGAACAGACAGATTTAATTTTCTGGCTCTTCATGACATGCTTTGACATTTTTCAGTTTAACTCCAGGAAGATGAAAAAGAACTTGTCACATTACAGCAAAACAAAAGCAATCGTTTGTCTTTTTATTGTGCTTCAAGCTCAAATTTAAAACAACGAAAATCCTCCTAAATCAGTCATCTAATTTTATTCAATCATACAGCACATTGCAGACAATGACCTGTTTGAGTGAGACCAGCCAGTTCCTGTTTTCAGCCTTCATGATAGTAAAGGTTTCAGTCTACATTCAGACTTTGTGCACCTTATGCTGTGTGCTCATTAAAAGTGTAGACTGATAGTTTTTGCTTACATGAAACATGCTTGGTGTTTTTGCACCTTACAGACATGGTCGTAAAAACCTGCTAGCATGCAATGGACATCCTGTGGGGGAGGAAATTGATTTTGCTCGGCTTGTTTGTTCCAGACTGACAGACGACGTGTATTGTATTTTAGTTTTTCACTTCTGTACGTTTCAGAATGGTCGTTTTTTTTCAGTGTATTAACTTGCTTTATGGTTGATATGACCTAACAGCTTTTTCAGAATAGTTTGATTTGAGCTGGTATGATTTTTCTAAATTGTAAAAGGTCTACAATGTGCAAGAGAAGGCATTTGTAAGTGATGGACCGTTTCTTTAGATTAGATCTGCGTGAATGGGCCATGTGGTCTGTTCCGATCATGGGGTGTTGTGTCCATGCCGCTGTAGCACCGTCTCCCACCCACCTCGCCTGACATCATCATCAGCAATGCAGTTATTCAATGTACAATAAAGAGATGTCAAGCTACAAAGGGGTTTGAGACTGTGGACACGCTGTGAATAAAGCTTTTTATTTAAACACCATTTATTTTGCAGCAGGGGGAAAAAAGGACATGCAGAGCTCAAACTTTGTGTTGACAGGACAGGATCAATTCCAACTGCGTGTCCGAACATCAGCTCAATGTGTTGAAATGGAAAGTATGCTATCGATCTGTGTGCATTAGTGCTCTACAGTAACATAAGCAATGAGTGGCAGAACAAAAGAGGCACTGTGCTTCATGCTAGAGGAGAGTTGCAGCACAAAGAGGAAGGTTAACTTCATGTACTCTGTTGGCATTTCATTGTTTATCATTTCAAGTCCAAACGTATATTTGTCTTTCATAAAAGAATTTTAGCCCCTCACATACATCTGGAACTGATTTAACATTGTTTGAAACATACAGGCCTAATATACTGTTTTGCCCTGCAGAGGGAAAGGTTATTAAAGTATATTGTAGTAAAGTGTTGCACAAAGTGATATGGTTTGACATTAAAAAAGCCAAGAAAGCCACCAAAAAGCTTGCAGTATATGGAGGTCAGGCAACGCAGTTACATCCTAGAAATCAAGTTGCTCATTTATATTTGCACGAGTCGCCCTTACTCACAACTGCATCGTCTTATGAGGCTGGAAAGCATACATCCTGCGCTGATATTTCTCCTGTTTCTGTGCTTTTCCCTCTAGGGACAAAACACAATTACTTCATTGTGCCACACAGCACAGTATATCACATTCTGCACTTTTCAGCCAGAGAAAAGATGCAGTGTTATGCCTGGGCATACGGCATCGTGATAAATATGCTTTAGGAGAGGAGGGTGAGGGTTGGAGGAGGGAGGGTCACTGTCAGGGCACAAATTGAATGGTCTTAAGTGTGGTGATTGGATTAGTGTGTTGTAAACAAAGGGTTATTTTTGTATGTATTCTAATCCCAGGGACCTGGATTAAAGGCAAACAAACACAAGACAATGAACCAAGAAATGTTTACAATACTTACGCTTAATGTTTGCGCTGGTATGGCAATGTAAGTGACACTCTATAGAAAGGAAATTACAGTGTCTTTTAATTCATGAACTCCATAAAGCTGCTCTATCTTGAATAGGAAGACAAAGATCTGTGACCACATCTGAGAGAGAGACAGTTAGACAGACAGTGTCAGGGCCTTTTCAGTGACTACACCATTCAGCCGACAACTGATACCTACACACCGATGACAGGAAATGTGGTGGTGACAAGGAAAACCCTGCCATGGCACACTGAAGGGCAAAAATAGGCCACTTGGCACGAGAGTCAGCGAGAGAGGGGGAGGAGAAGAATCAGAAGGAGGGGAAAATTGGTGCATAGTGTTTTTATCTTTGGACTTTTCTTTTGCTGGCTTGAGATCAGAAAGGTTACTCTTTAATGTTGGCAAATCAGTAAATCAGTCTCATTTTTGTTCGTCCGTTTTCTGAAAAGGAGAAACAACAACGAACACCTCTACAGTCTGCACCATCTACACCTTCACAGTTAGAAAAGCTGTCCACTTTAACCCATTACCACCTTAAATGTTTTACAAATCTTAGGTCTTAGCAGTGACAGTAATAATTCTTATAAATGGCAACCACGGAA
>JAQFJA010000002.1:11064251-11078272 GCA_029874485.1 Naso brachycentron
ATGTGACACTGATACAGGAAATGAACGTTAAGTGAGACGTCTCGTTTTCTTCTATTAACCGTCTGTGCTTGAGGCCAATTTGGTCTGTTTGCAAATCATCATGACCACTGAGTTCCATTCTTTATTGTTTGTTTCAAAGTCATTTAGCAGAATTAGCAGACGGTGTTGTGCAATCAATCACAGTGAAGATTCAAGTCATAGATTCAAATTTATTTCAAATGTACACTGTCATTGTGCATTTTAAGGGTAGATTGATTTAAAAAGTCTACGATGTTTAGATGTGATGTTCGCTGTCATGGCTCACGCAGCTCAAGCTGGATTCAAGAGTCAGCTAAAAAGACTCAGGCTAGAGCTAGCCCGTGTCTATTGACTGCTGAATACCGGTACAGAATAAATGTTTCAAAATCTGTTTTATTTGGTTTTCATTTCAAAAATCCACAAAATAAAATATTTAAATAACAACATCGATACCGCAATGTATCTTTATCCTGACTCTGAGATACTTTTATCGAATCAGTGGCACCAAATATTGATATTTTATTCAAAATAACAAAGCGCACAAATTTCGTTGTCAGGATTACTCACCAGCGTCACTACTTCATTACTCCAAGTGCTCATGACATTAATGTGGGTAACGTGAACAGAAATAAACTGGCCGTAGAAGAAGTTGACAGCGGGATCATGTCGGACAACAGTGTAAATAATTAAAAATTGAGAGATGAACCAGCCCTTTTCTAGTCAAAAGTTTGGGCCCACTTTAGCTTTTACAAAACTAAACGATATGCAAAAACTGTGTGTTGAAAGTAAAATGTGTTTTTAATTTAGATGTGCCTTTTTTTTAAGAAATGGGTTTCTTTGCTCATAATTTGTTTTTGCAGTTCTATAGTTTTGCAAATCCTCTTTACAGATTGAAAACATGCACGTTGTTTCTCCTCAGTTTGATTCGAATTCAGTGCAACTGACACCAAACTGCAGTGAATAAATGAATCCTCCATGTTACCTTTCTAGGGGCATTTTGCAGTCTTCAGTTAGACAAGTAACATGATGTATCATTTTATGATTGTCCTGCAAATTATCAATTATTACAGAATTACAGAATCACTGTATCGTGATATTATCGTTATCCTGGACCACGCATCAAATATCATATTGTATCCCGAGCTCTATAATTCCCATCCCTAGATAACACAGCAAAAATAAAAAAAATACTACTTCTAATAAATAATACTTTAAGTATAAAATGTAGTAGTATGGGCAAAACTGAATTATGAATTTGTGGAAAAAAGATAGATAGATAGATAGATAGATAGATAAACCTTGCAGAACAAATGGTATAGTCCTTTAACGTCTCTGGACAGACTTTTGGATGTAAGTGATGAAACCTGAGCTGATCCATTATTGTCGAACCTACGTAAAACACAGAGGTGCTGAATAAGCATCCTGTCTAAAACACGTCAGTGGAGTCCAACAGGGAGCATCCTCCACTAAAACTGCGAAACTAATTGAGAGCAATAAAGATGCTAAACAAGCTCTGGAGGAGCAGGAGAATTACCGGCCTTTATTTCTCCTTTGTGTTGTTAAGTGGGAGGTTGGTGCAGTCGATCTTGTCACCCCACAGAGCAAATGAAGATCTTCTAAACGCAGTATTAGCTACATGGCCGCTCTTCGGTTGTAATATCTATCTCATCCAGTCCCAGGGGTCCGTTAATACGTCACACTGAGTCAATCTGAACACAATAACAATACAGAGGAGGAGTAACTGACACTCTCTGAACATCAACAGCACTACAGCTATAAATGAAATGCTTCCCTTCAGCCTCCGAAGCACTTATTTTCTCAAAAAGAGCTGCAAAACACCTCTCAGGATGTAAAAGCAAATAGCCTCCACACAACTGTAAGCCTTTTAAATTAGACAATCAAGCCTCCGACTAGCTAATTACATAAATGGGCTCTACAAAACAGCTTTTTACAGAGACACAAATGAAAAAACACAGAAAAGCCTCCACAGTGAGCTGAAGTGAAAACTGTGTGGAGAAAAGCACAAACAGGGCTCTGCTTTCTGTCAAATCTAGCAAATATGAGTGTGAGTCAGAGGAAAACGGAGAAAAGAATCAGTGTAAGTCATCGGATATGTTGCCTTCAAGTGACTGCACTCAATTTATGCAGTTATTAAAGAAGAAATGACCATCCATTAGCCACAGTAATAGGTCCAGTAAAAGAAATGCCAGTTTGGAGGTCTTGCAGAGGGAACTGATGCTAACTGCATTTAAACCAAATGCGAACTTGCTGCCATCTAATGTTCTCCTCTCTGGCCAATAATCTGCCTCAAGGAAGATGAGGGATTTTATTTACAGCCAGCTGTAAGGAAGTCTAAACTGCTGGGAAATGACGCTGCTTGTATTATCTGGTGTCCTCAGTAAATCACAGGGAAAACAGTCAGCAAGGCTCCAAACATAAAGCAGATTTAAAAATAATAAGAATGATAATACTGTGGCCCGTCTACACAGTATTGAAATGGAGGGTTCACCAGCATTTGTTTTCATATTGTAGCAAAAAGAGGAAGAACCATGCAGCTGAGTTAGGGAATATTTTTGGTCATGTACATCCAAACCTCTGTCCACTGAGCAAACCCTATCCAGATTAAACCATTCATAATTCAAAGTCTTTCTATTTTTATGTTTCTGTTGGGAGCTATGTGAAGGAGAGGCTGCTTATTAAAAATAAATAGAAGATCACGTTTCATAGCCTATGTTATGCATTTTTCACAGGCTACAGCAAATGTCACATGAAGATGAAAAACAACCCCAACAGCTTTAAACTGCTGCACCGTAACGCTCTGCAGGCTGAGATGGTCAAAAGAATCAAAACATTTCAGATGACTTTGAATGGCATCTCTTTTGTTATTCACGCGCTAATGGCCATGCACTCACCTTTCTTACATAATAGGGCTGCTGTACATCAGGCACGTGAATGGGGGGTGCGCATCACGTCGACATGAGCCATTCATAAAGAGCAGAATGAAGGACAAGGCATTACGCAGCCCGTGCCTTTTACAAAGCGACCCTTTATGAGATGGATGTCAGCAAAACATGTCTGAATATGGATAACATCATCCAAAGGTTTCACTTCTATTATTATTTTAATAATAAAAGGAATAAGCCTACTAATAAGAAATGACAAGAGGGTGAATTTTGAAGCTAAATAACATTTAATGAGCACAAAAATCCAGAGTGTACTTACATCCTGAACGAGAGAGATGCCTTGATTTTGGTTGTGGTCCTGCTGCTTTCTCAGGTGTTCGTGCTTAGCGGACTGAAGACACATGGTTATCATCTCTGTGCACGCCAGCATCTTGCTGCTTTCGATGCGGTTTCTACCTTTCAGTCAAGAACCAAAAGAAAAATCCTGACACAGTGGGTTTATTCTGGGGAGCGGCGGTCCTTGTCGGCGCGGACGGGGGATGATGATGCGGGTGCTGGGATCCAGTGAGGATGGAGACGGACTCTGCCTGCTGCCCGCCGCCTGCACTTTGACGACAGCAGCGAGACAAACTCCGCCTCTACACGAGCAGCAGCAGCGATTCATAAAAGCCTGAGGAGTGCGCCACCTGCCGGTGAAGAGACGCACTCTGCTAGACACCCAGTTAATGAAAGGCTGGCTGACAGAGAGGGATTTTTACAGAGAACAGGTCCGGGTTCAGGAAGGATTATAAGCCTTTTTATGTGATGTTCAGTGTAAAAGTGATTTTTATTAAATAGATTTTTATTTTTTTTAACATCTCTTTTACCATCACTGGCATATTCCTTCCTCAATCATTGTGGCCATTTAATGTTACTGCAATGATAAATTTTTCTTAGAGGCCTTAAAGTTATTGCAGTCTATGAACACAATAAACACAGTCAAATAGTTAAAATAAAATAAACACAATTTATGCAATTCTATCCAGACATTACAACGTTTTTAGGTGGTTTATTAATGTGTTTTTAAATAATCAAGTATTTGTAACTTTTTGCAGTCATTAAATTATGATATATATTATTACACACATGAACAAATTATAACAATGTGTTAAAATAATAATTATAATTTATTTATGTCAAGTGTTAATGCACACGTACAAACCTACAAGTGGGCTGTAGGCTACGTGTTTATTCATATGTTTAAAACTCATGAGGACATGTTGAGTTTAGGGTTTAATTCTTGACCCTGAAATCTGAACTTACACTCCAAGCAAAAGATTTTTTCTTGGTCTCATCTCAATGCCTTTGTCAGTAGATAAATATTGCTCAGTTGTCCTGGAGAGTGTATAAATCTCAAATATTTGACCTATAAATACGATGAATTTATGTATAAAACACTTTCATAGAGAAAAGGCAGACACTTTTCAATATGTATTGTTAGGGTTATAACTGTCATACAATATGCTGATAATTATTTAATAACTATTTACAGAGTTATTCAGAATTGAGTTCTAATTTATAATTAATTCATTAATAAACTTAAATACTTAAAGACACCATTTCTGCTTTCAATTGAGTTTTGTTTTACAACCGTTGATTGATAAGGTTTTAGATCAAGGTAGAAGGAGAAAAGTTACTGTAACATACAAAGGTAATATTGTCCATTAGCACTAGTTGAACAGATTAGACATCAAAATAAAAAGTCAATCAAAAAGTCATTTTAGCTGACAAAGTTGACACAACTCTAGTGGAGCTCTATCAGCATCTTGCACAGACAGACACACACACACACACACACACACACACACACAACACTACTGAGGGGTGGGAGCATAGCTGATTGCGTAATGCTCCTCAACATCTGACCAATAACTGTTGACACTTTCTGACCTTCCGTCTATTTGCTGTTTTGAAGTTCGTCCTCAGTGCAGGTCAACAGGTGAGTTCTCTGACTATCTTAACTTATTATTATCATTATTATATTATAATTATAATTACAATTATAATTAAGCTATTATCAGTAGTAGTAGTAGTGGAAGTAGTAGAAGCAGCGTATTCTGTACTTGTCCGTTGTGTTGTTGTTGTTGTTGTTGTCAAAATTACTGTCCTTAGTAGAGCAATTAGGTGGTAGTCACATTATCAGTATCATGATCATTTTTGTTAGCAGTATTAGTAAATACACAGATATTAATTGGTACAAGTTATACATGTAATGATAAATACAGCATAAACTGTAATATTTATTTATGCTTTATTTATTTGTGTAGTCACATGACTGTATATCTATTAAAGTACACGCAGTTTATCCCTCAGTATTTGTTGACTGTCAGTGGGAAGAAACATAAGATGCGGATGTTTAAGCCTGTAGTTAACCAAAGAATATGCAGCTGATAAAATGAATTCAACAACAACAAAAACTTTAATAAGATTAACATAATTTTTTGACCTACTTGTGGTGGTTAAAGGACACTGGTGGTTGACCAGCTGGCTTAAAGATAACATCTAACCACAAGAGAAAGCCACAGATCCGAAGAATTGCTTTATCTGCTGACCGCAGGAGATTATGAGGAATATAACTCAGCTGGCCTCTGTTTGTAAACGTAACTTAACCAACAGGTGCTCATCAGCTAATAAACATCACAATGAATTATTGTTTTGTCATCATTTCTTAGATTATTTATTGGCCACGAATGATCTGAAACATTAATTTCTTTTCTCCCAGTCTGAGAAACTAACAACAGCGGGGTAATAACTGGTATCCATTGAAAGAATTAAGTGCATTTCTGCTGTGTTTTATAGAGGATTATTTGATAGGCCTGCAGTAATCAGCTGATGACGTCCCTCAGGGCAGTACTTGAGCGCCTGCAGGGTGAAGATAAGCTGCAGAAACCTGCCGCACCCTGGATGAGGCAACAACTGCACTGTGAAACTAAACTGAACCCGTACAAATATTTCTAGCCCCTCTGAAAACATTCTTTAACCAAATAAGATATCAGCTTTATTAAGCTTAGTGACATGATCAGTCATTCCAGCAGTCATCATCGTTATACGTTGGTCACCAGCTTACATACAGGATGAGAATTTAGTTTTTCTGTGAATGTTTTAGAAAAGTAACAATTTATTTTAAACATTGCGACTGCACTAAAATCAGTAGATGTATTGCATATGATAAAACAACCTTGACGTGTTGTTGAATAAAATGAACTACCTCACTCTCTTTTAACTCAGACTAAAAACAGCTGCAGAACGATGGCTGCCTTCCTTCATCACTGCCCCTTCCTGAAGGCTGTCCCAAAGCCAGCTCTGAGAAGAACAGGGGCCACTTTGATGTCTCTCGCTGATCGATGCCCCATCATCGCTCGCCAGGTCAGCGTGAGCGGCCCATCCTCTCTTGAGTCCAAGCTGAGCATCTCACCCATCAAACCGAAGACTAACCGACTTCCCGCAGTGGATCAAACGAGGCTGTTTGCTCAAACGGCCACTCAGGTGGCTGTGTCCGTATCGAAGGGCTGTCCTTTCGTCACCTCTCAGATTGGGATGGTGCGAGCCAGCCCGGAAGTACAGGAGGACGTCAAAGAAGGTAGCAGGAGTGAGACAGCCGACTAACTTCAACAGATGTAAATTTGTTGAATCTCAAAGGGAAAACATAAGGAGTGACGTCTTACACTGACAAATCTGTGCTCCACTTTCACAGGTTTGATGACTTCTGTGCTGAAGGGTTTAAAGGATTCGATCCTGCCAACATCAGCTCAAACCAGTACTGTCACTCACCTCCTCAACGACAGCATGGGTATGTTTTACAGTTCAAATGAGCTGAATGCAGCAACCATTCTATTCAGTCACACATGCTGTTATTTACCTATTTAGATAGCTGTTCACTGAGTGCTAAATGATTTAAAGTCTTAACCACATCTCCTGCAGTTGGGCCCAGCTACAACTATGACCACTTCTTCAATGAGAAGATTGCTGAGAAAAAGAAGGATCACACATACAGAGTTTTCAAGACCGTAAACAGGAGCGCTGAGATCTTTCCTTTCGCTGACGATTACTCCATTGCTGGGCGAGAGGGCTCCCAGGTCTCCGTCTGGTGCAGCAACGACTATCTAGGCATGAGTCGTCACCCACGAGTCCTCGGTGCAATCAGGTAAAATAAGGTGGAAAAAAACAAATGTCTTCTGAAGCAAGTCCACATCAAGTCTCAGCTCAGCTGAGATCAAGTGAAGTCTCAGTTTTTAGCTAGTCCAAGTCAAGTGTCAGGTAGGCAAGTTATGTAGGGAATACTTGGAATACTTTGGAGTCTATTTGATGTCTTTATTGTGTTCAAGGACCTGCCAGTCACTGTTTTGATTTTTTTTCTTCAAATAATATAGTAGGTGGGTGTTGGTTTTCAAGTCAACTAAAGGAGACTAATTTCAAGTCTAATGGCCGTCAAGTCCAAGTCCAGTCTTTAGTCAACTCTAATTTGAGTATAAGACACTTTCAGTTATTTGCTGGTCAGTGGATTTTCTAGCATTTGGAAATATTATTTTGATACTTTAGGCTGAATTTGAAAGAAAATGATTGCACACCTTTTACAGCATTGGTTATGTGATGTCTTATCGTTTTGTTCTGGATGATCCCAGAGACGCTCTGGACAAGCACGGTGCAGGAGCAGGTGGGACCCGGAACATCTCAGGCACGAGTAACTTCCACGTGTCTCTGGAGAAGGAGCTGGCTGGCCTTCACCAGAAAACCGCAGCTCTGGTCTTCTCCTCCTGCTTCGTGGCAAATGATTCCACCCTCTTCACTTTGGCTAAGATGCTTCCGGGTAAATACTGACCTGTGACCTCTGAGGTCATACTGAAAGGTTGAGGTGGTGACATTCATAAAATCTGTCTGTCAATATCACACTGTTGAAAATTCTCTTAGTATGTCAGGGTTGATACTGTTTAGATGGTTCATGATGCGTTCACTGTGGCATACAGGGTGCGAGATCTACTCTGATGCAGGGAACCATGCATCAATGATTCAGGGCATCAGGAACAGTGGAGCCAAACGCTTCATCTTCCGCCACAATGACAGCCAACACCTGGAGGAGCTGCTGCAACGCTCCAACCCCATGACACCCAAAATAGTGGCGTTTGAGACTGTGCACTCCATGGACGGTATGTGCAGTAATAGAGGAGATTATTAAGATCCATTTTGCCAGTACCTTGGTCAAGGGACTGCTACGCTTGGTGACCTACTTCACCTTGACTTTTATGTAAAATGTATTATTATGAAATCCCTCAGCTAACAGCTTGGCCATAATATATTAGGAGTTTTTATAATGCAATGCTTGAAAAACTAAAAAAAAAAAAAAGAGTGTAACATTTTCACATGAGCTGTAGAAATCCAAAGAATTCAAACTGTTTTCTGATAACGCATGAAAAATACAATTTTAGAAGGGCTATTAAAGAGAAGAAATGCCACCTTACATTGAATATTTCTTAATTTGAAATATAAATTGGTGAAGTTTAAAATTAATGGCTAATAAAGAGGAAGCCAGTTTTGGAGCATTTATAATTCTGTAATCTATTCAGCCTGAAACATGTGTCATTCATCTGGGGGGAAGAACAGTTCCTGACTACTGATGTTGAAGTAGACACGTAAACTGTATGAAGGACTGTGACCATATCCAGAAGATTATTTTAAAACATCCACACAAAAATGTGGTTTTGATGTGACTGTACTATGATTCGTAGTTGTGAGTACATTCACTGTAGAATAGTGAGAATAACTCTACATTTTAAGCATGTGGAACATATACAGATATGACACAGTGCTGACATTTGCAGCAAGGATTCCCTGCAGCTCACCTATATTATTGCACAGTTCTAATAATAACACCTTATTCTCTGGGGGCTTTCAGGTGCCATATGTCCTCTGGAAGAGCTGTGCGATGTAGCTCATCGTCATGGAGCTCTGACGTTTGTTGATGAAGTGCACGCCGTGGGCCTGTACGGAGCCCACGGAGCTGGAGTGGGAGAGAGGGACAACGTTATGCACAAGATTGACATTGTTTCCGGGACCTTAGGTGAGCATCTATCCCATCCAATTTTCTGCCCCTCCACAATTTTCCTATGAAAGATGACACTACAGCACAGAAAGGGCAAGGCAAACGGCTTCCAACTGCCATAGATTAATTGCCCTTCCTCTTGGCAAAACTCCCAGATACTTGCACTAACTGACACTGTCATATCGTCAACGCGGCAGCAATAGTTCTTAACAAGCATGATACTGCTCTGATGTTGGTTAGACAAGGACAGGAGAGGAGTGAGCTCTCATCGGAGGAAGCAGAGGTTTTATCAGCTGGGCGCCGGCTCTACTCCCTCTCTGGTCGCACTGATAACACCATCGTCAGGGAGTCTGTGCTACAACTTTATGACAGCTGAAGGGGTTTAGTTAGAAATCCCTGTCCAGCACACATCAAGTGAGAACTAAAACTGGATTGCAACACTTGACTTTACAAAGATGTTCACTCTGCATAAAATAAAGAAACAAGCTCTAACTGAAAGAACCAATTACCAATGATTTATCAACACACAAAACACACGATTTGACAACTTATGGTAATGTTATAATAGCTAGATGTCATTTATCTCTAAGTATATTTGAGACTTCAAAGTAAAACTAGAGTTTAGTCTCACTCAGCTTAACAGAAGTCATTTTAATCGTACAAAAAGATAACCGTCAAAAAAGGTTTTCTCAGCTAAGCTCAAAACACCACAGCATCAAATGACTTCAGACTACATACATTCATTGTGTCAAGCCTTGTTTAGAACAAGTAAGCATTAAGGCTAATTACATTCCTACACATGAGAAAACATCTCAATTTCATGTTTGTTTGTTTTTTTATCAGAACATATTATTGTGGTGAAGAAAGTATGCATCTGATTCTTTACATTTGTAAAACCAGCCGCACCACAATGTGAAAATACATAATACCAATTAGCATTCAAAATAACATCATCATTAATAAATTTATGTATAAATAATCATTATGCTGAGTAGTTGTTAACCAGCTGTTATTTTATTGTGTAGGATATGTAACTGTACTGTAACTTTTTTTTTTGATGAATTGATTGTCTGTTGAGTAGTTTAATCTGTAACAATGTATGTTTCATATACTCATCATGCAAAATTTTGTATTACATTAGTTGTACATCTTTTCCTCTCTGAAATCTAATATAGAAATAGTAATATATAGAGGAAATACTGAAGTTGTATTTGTACTTGAATAAATGTTCTTCCCATCACCTCACATACCTCCTCACATCCCTTGCTGTTCTAGGCAAAGCCTTTGGCTGTGTTGGAGG
Organism: Naso brachycentron; assembly: GCA_029874485.1. NCBI lineage: Eukaryota > Metazoa > Chordata > Actinopteri > Acanthuriformes > Acanthuridae > Naso > Naso brachycentron. The sequence goes on from JAQFJA010000002.1 coordinate 11,074,549, forward strand.
CTACATTGCCAGCAGTGCCGCCCTGGTGGACACAGTGCGCTCCTACGCAGCTGGGTTCATCTTCACCACTGCCCTGCCCCCGATGGTCCTGTCTGGAGCCCTGGAGTCTGTCCGGGTCCTGAAGAGCCCTGAAGGGCAGGTTCTCCGCAGAGCCCACCAGAGGAATGTCAAACACATGAGGCAGCTGCTCATGGACAAGGGTCTGCCGGTGGTCAACTGCCCCAGCCACATCATCCCCATTCGGGTACGAGGGTTTAGCAGAGATGCTGCATCCACCATATCTCACTCCACCACCTGAGTCATGGGCCATTTATTTTATGATCATGTTTTGCAATACAATTAATATATCATGTTCTAAATGCCCCATTTTAAGTCTTATTAATCAATTTGTAGCCACGTTTTGAATACATCAATTATGACCAAATTAAACAGAATTGCTCTGTATTATAATTAGCTTACTTTTGACTCCATTGACAAAGTTGACTTTGATTCCTACACGCAGGTGATAATCTGATAGTGCTGAGTAAAGGCATCCACTGTTTGTGTCATGTTCCATTTTCTAGGTGGGCAACGCTGAGCTGAACACCAAGGTGTGTGACATCCTGTTGGAGAGACACAACATCTATGTCCAGGCCATCAACTACCCCACAGTGCCTCGTGGAGAGGAGCTGCTGCGTCTGGCTCCGTCTCCTCATCACGACCCCACCATGATGGAGTACTTTGCGGGTGAGTAGGGGGATCCTTTATGAAATTAGGTCAGAGTTGTTCTAGCAACCGTCCTCAGGGTAAGTGGGGGCAGCAGCCAGTGCAAGTGATTTATGTTTGTCCTTAGCGAGTCTTATTGCTCTGTAAGCATATGAGTCCCTTGGCATCCACCTGTCACGCTATATTGCTGTAGAGTCAAAATGGTATTACTCTGTAGAGATAGTTAAAATCTGACCCTCAGAAGCAAAGCTCAAACTATACCCTTAGTGTGTGCTTAAATATTGGCATTTAATGGTTCATTCTTACAATGTTCCATTCACAGATAAACTGGTGGAGGTGTGGCAGGAAGTAGGGCTCCTGCTCAACAGCCCGGCCACGGCTTCCTGCACCTTCTGTGACCGTCCGCTGCACTTTGACCTTATGAGCGAGTGGGAGAAATCTTACTTCGGCAACATGGAGCCCCAGTACATTACTGTGTCTGCATAATACCAAAGAAAATGTAGCACAAGTCACATAAATCAAATATTATATTATACATCCCTTTAAGCTATAAATATGCTACTTCAGATGCACTGAGAAGAGTACTGAAGTACTGATTTAGTGTTTAAACATTCTTTAATGTCAGTTTGGACCAAATTGTAGAAAGCCTATTTATTTCAGTTCCTCTACATTTATGATTACTAAATTGTGTTTGCTGTTATGGATGTGATTAAATAAAGTTGTGCATGCTCCATTTTAAAAGCATGAAACCTGCACACTGGGCACTTTCTTAAATCTATTCAGGTTTGATGATTTGAATTAAACTATGCTACTCAATTTAATGTTGCATGATTTCCTTCATACCACATAATCATCATGACCATCATGTTTTGTGTCCGTTTTCACAATAATTTAATTACTGATGTTTCAATAATAAGATGTATGAACTACCAAAGTTAATTTGTTCATAAAAAGGATAATTCAATAAACTTGTGTTATGAAAATCTGTATCGATTACATATACAATATACTGCTTTTTTTGTCATTATAAAGAAATGAATACTATTAAAAACAATTAATCCATCAAACTTCAACTGAAACTGGAAGACATAATTTGAATCACCAAAAGATTTGTCAGTTAGGTAGTTCCTCCACAGTGCAACATCTTCAGGTAACGGCATTGACATGGCAACCTGCCTGGGCAACCATCGGCACTAGTTGACATTGCAGGGGCCAGCCACTTCTCGTTTGACTCTCCCCCTCAGTCTGCGGAGCTCTGCGTTCTCACTGTCCACGGCGAGGCCACATTCAATCAATGTCCAGGCTTTACTGAGCTGCTGCTCCCCATAGTGCTGCAGTGCCCCCCGCAGGAAGCACTCAGCCAGACGTTGTCTCCCCAGGCCAGCCTCCACACACTGGATGGCCCGGTTCTTATGAAGCTCCAAGGCCCCAGTGAAGTCCTCTAGAGCTGCCCCCTCTCTGGAGCAGAGGACCAGACTACGACCTCGCCGACACAGGTCCTCCACCCAGACTATGGGGTCATCTGAGCAGCTGGGGTCAGATCCACTGTATTTCTGGATAACTCTGTCCAGGTCAGCGACAGCCCACTCATGAAGTCCCAGCTGAGCGAGGCAGGCCGCCCGCTGGCGAAGATACTGGAGTCTGTGATTGCCCACTGCTTGCACTGCCACAGTCAGGAGTGCAACAGCCTGATCCCACTGACCGTCTGAGGAGACACTGCTGGCCTCCTGAGCTGCAGCCTGACACAACACAGACACAGAGCAATTAATATGTAACTTATAAATATTTAAACTGGGTTCTTTTTGTTTCTTTCTTTCAATTCTTTGGCTTGATTAAGGAAATATGCTGCTGCTTTTAAGTTTTGTAAAAATAATCTACTGTTGTTCATCTTTAAACAATGTGCATATCTGTCCATCTTTTCTGACCTTTTCTGTCCATTTCAACTAAGTGAAATATTAGTTATGTGGTCAGACAGATTGAGGAGTGACTGCACTTTTGTTTTTTTAAAATAAGAGAATAAAAAAAGAATGACAATGTGTAAAAACATCAGATAGAAGAGACAAAATCCTAAGTCTTGTACGTAAATCAATACATTTTCTTTAGGAAAGATGGCAGTGGCTTCGCACAGAATCACGGAGGACCTCTGCTCTGTCAATTAGCTGATGATGGCAGATAAAAACTGCAGCTATAGCCAACACAAACAACACCGCTCTTTCTACACTGACCCTAGGATTCCTGCACATAGGGTTACCTGTGCCATGTGTTTTCGCTGATTGATAGGTATCAGGGCCAATAAGAAGTCCAGGCTGGAAGAATCTTTCTCTGTGAGTTTGCTGAGTCTGCAAGCTGCACTGCGGTAGTTCTGCTGCCATGCCTCCACCACACCCACTCTGGCCTGAGCCAGTGCATCTCTCGGCTCCTGGCCAAACACCTGGCACAGATGAGCACCTGCTGACGTAACTTCACCTGGGGCAGACAGACCATAACAGCAGGAGCAATGGTTACTGTAAACAAGAGGAGCACTGGTCAATAGTTCTTTTTATCAAAGTAAACGCCACACAGCCTGAACCCTAATCTCCTAATCAGACTACTTTCAGTGACACCAAGGATCCCACTGAGAATTCCAGCAGCAACGTTTGCCAAAGCTCCCATCTCACCTTTGGCTAAGAGTATGTCCACATACAGGAGATGCCATCTGGGGTCTCTGCAGTTTGTCCTCATTAGGGCTCCACCAATTATAAAAGCCTCTCTGAGCTGCTCTTCATGGCAGGGGACAGCATTAGCAACCAGGATGTCTGACAGATTGGTACGACAGAACTGATGCAGCCAATCACAGACCAACTTCCGTGCCTTGTCCTTGAGCGACAGGATGTCTTTGGTAACAATGTCAGTGTTAATCTGAAGTGCTGCCAGGATATCATTAATGCATTCCTAAGGGCAAAAGGCAGTTTGAAAGTTATATACAAACTGAACATAATTATCAAATACAGCTGCACCATTTTATGTTTAAAAAAAAAAT
>JAQFJA010000002.1:11107877-11118443 GCA_029874485.1 Naso brachycentron
AAAATTCATCAGTTTGTTTTCTTGTTTTGCTTTTGTTTATTTCTTGGAGGAAAAAATATACAATTTTTAGTAGTTTCAGCATCTTAAAATGTAAATATTTGCTTTTTTTCTTCTATGATAATTATGTGAATATGTTTGGGTTTTGAATTACGGTTTTAACATGCCAGGTATGCTCTGGGGAAAATGATTGATATGGATATCTATCGATTAGGGGTGGAACAAAATATAGATACGGCAATATGTCACTGTCTGACTCTTGAGATTTGATAATCGTATCACTGGCAGCAAATATTGATATTTTAATTGAAATAACACGTTGCTATAACCAAATTTCCCTGTCAGTTTGACTCACCAGCGTCAATACTTGATGACTCCTCACAATGGTGTTTAAGACATGAATGTAGGTAACGTGAATGGAAATTGATTGGCCAAAGAAGAAGTTGACAGCAGGATAATGACGGACAGCAGTAAAAAGAATAAAGTCTCGACCCACCTCAGCTTTTACAACATGAATGGGACAAACAAAATTGTTGTATTTATATATGTAATGTATGCATTTTGCATTCTTCAGTTTGACAGATAACATGATGTATCATTATAAAATTGTCTTGCAATATATCGATTATCGCAGAATCTCTGTTGTGATATTGTTATTGTTGGTCACGTATCATATATCGTATCGTATCATGAGTTCCCCTGTAATTCCCACCCCTACTATTGATGTATTAATAACTAATAAAATAACCAACAAAATACTGAGCAGATAAATCACAAAAGTGATAATTGGATCCCTTGATTAATCCATACATTGTTGTTTTCCTTTTGGAGCTTTTTAATTGGTTTTCAGAGTGTGCTCTTTAGTAGTTGCTTCATCCTGTTGCCATGTTTCTACAGTAGCCTGTAACGGACAAACCAAACACTGAGTCAAAAGAGGGCCTTTCAGTGTCGGCTCTCCTAAGGCTTAAGTTATTCAGTTAGTTCCAATTTGCCATCTCACTTCTAGATGCCACTCAAATCAGTCGCACTGGACCTTTAGGATAAAATGTCACTAAGCAGTGTTTCAGAAAATATGATTGGGGTTACTGATAAAGATTTTTTAAAAAATGTTTTAATGGCACTATTTTCATTTGTCTCTTTGGTGTATTTTCATGTCTTTGTAGGAGACCTACCTTATGAAGCACATGTCTAAACACACGGTGGTGGAGCACCTGGTGAGCCACCAGTCGCCTCAGAGGACCGAGTCCCCCAGTATCCCCATACGCATCTCCCTCATCTGAGTTGCCCGGCTGCACAGCAGCAGGTCGGATTCAGAGTCCAGGAGCTGGAGCTTACGAGGCCCTGCACCCACAGCCATCTACATAAGGCTTACATTAGCATTATGACAGCTGACATAAGCATTCAGTTTAAAGGCTGCCTCCATCCATCTTGACAAAGGCCGTCTGTCAAAAATGAGCACAGCGTTTTTTGTGAATGTAACAATACAACTAGATGTTGTCCAGAGGATCGAGTGGCAAAGAATGTCTTGCGTCAGATTTAATAAGCACTTTCGTAAGCGTCATGTAAACTGCCGGATGCATTGGCCGTCAGAAATGTTTTAGTTTAGTTTCCTTCTTGTCCTCTTCCATGAAATGGGTTTCCAAAATGTGCCAGATGATATTTGCCCTTAGAAAGAATTGAGAAAGTAGAAAAAAAAAGGTTTGCTGGGTGTATTCTGGAAACATCCAAAGATAATCTTAAAGCACTTTTAGGCCTTGTGGTTTTGGCTCAAATTGTTTCAATCTTGTTGGATGGAAAATGCCAAAGGGCATTACTCGTGGCAGCTAAGAGTACTGACTGTGTAAACCATAAATAACAGTCTTTTTCTGTTACTTATTTGTTTTTAAGTCACACTTACAGGGTCATCTAAATTTGAAGAAAGGCAATCGGTAGATGACAATTTAAACTTCTAATGATTGTATTATTGACTTGGAGAGGCAAAAAAAGAGCAACATTTAAGGGAAGAAAGATGAATGTTTGTTTTTTGTTTTTTTTTTTTATAGAATTTCCAAATTCTTTTGCTTCATTTTTGACATTCATTTCGATGGCACCTTCATGATCATAACGTGATCAAAGAAACACTGCTCTTTATGTTACGTTTGCCTCACGTCCCATTAACTAGTGCCATATGTGAACCTCACTGGGGTTTAAAGAGAAGGCGAATCTTGTTCTAGTGCGTGTCTGCTTTCTCTGCTCAGCTAAGCTTTGACTCTTGTTTTTTGTAGTATTAGATTTTAAATATATTGCACATGTATTAGTGCCAGCTCTACTCTACTCAGCCCTACTTTTTAAATGCACCTCAGCTGAAATTGAATTTTACTCAAGTGGTAAATTTTAAACCTAAACATTGGACCAAAATGTGAAGTTGTCTGACCCAGTTAATTTTTTATTTTTTTATTTTATTTTTTTTTTTTTACCCTTAATAAGCTTTACCCGTTTGGAATAAACTGCAGTATAAGTCATATTCCATAGGTCTATATTATGTTAATGTGGAGGTTATGCTTCTGATTTTTTTTCTCCTTAGTATTCTTTTTTATTGTACACAGTATTGTTTGTTGTATTTTTACTGTAACTTTAACCTCTGGATGGTACTAATAGGGTACCCTGTTTTCTTCAGGGCACTTCAGAAAAGGTGCTACGGCTAGACGTTGCATTGGAGATGGAACTGAGAAAATGTAAAATACATATACAGTATATAGTATGTTTTCAAAAGAATAAAAACTTATTACTCAAGCCACTGGCCTGAAAACAGACATTTACGCCAACAACAGACCCTGCCTCTTCAACTTACTCTCTCTTTTGAGATAATGGGAAAATGTACATGTTGCTGTACTGTAAAACATGTTACTCATTATAGTACCTATTTTTACGTTTCCATAAACATGTTCTGTTTGGGTTTTGTAAAAGTTTATGTATTAACTTACTGTAATTATTTTAGTCTACCCGTATGTTATTAATATTCATGTTTTATATCAGTTATTTACATGTAAGCCTTAACTGTTTTATCATCCCTTTCTCCATTACTCTGTATTGTGTTCTGCAGTATTCAGTCCTGTAAACATTTTTATTTTGTTCTCCTTCCGCATGGAGTTCCTGAGCTGTAATCTGTATGATAACTGTTTAACCCATGTTCTCTATGAAAAGGTATTGCGTAGATTTATTACACTTTTTCCTGTCTTGCATTGTGGTTTCATATACAGTTTCTAGACGACTAAATATGCACAGCCAAGACTGAGAAGTAAAACTAAGGTTATCAATGTTTAAAAAAGGAAAAAAAGCTTTGTATCTTTACCTTGTTTAATAAACAGACTGTTATAAATTCATCACTGGTTGCTTGCTTTCACACAAAAGTGCACGAATGAAAATAGAGCAATACGTTTGTTGTTTATTCACTTTAATTTATGAAAATATTTTTGTTTAAAAATTTGTATTTACACAGATACAACAAATGTCAGTCTCTTGTCCATTAGATCTCAGTTTACATGTCTGTTGCAAACAGGCGTTTGTTATTTGACGTATTCATGCAGCAGCAGGAAGAAGTTCAACACTTCATCGTTTCAGGCACATTGAAGACAAAAATAGACTCAGTTTTCACAGTGTGCAACTCTCTCACTGACACAAAAGATTAATAGTGGTAAGAAATGCTAAATGTGTAAATGTGTATTCGACTCCTATGTCACACACTTTTTTTGTGATTGAGCATCCCTGGAGGAAACCACTGAAGTTGACCAATGTTTAAAAAAAAAAAAAAGAAAAAAAAAAGGGATGCTTTAAATAGACAAAGAAAAAAAGCTGCTGGAATGCTGTGGCTTTTTCTTTTGGCTTTTTTTTAACTACAAGCAGAGCTGTACATTGTAAATACTGGAGTGGCCACAGCTGACAAACAGTAGGAGTGACAGAGAGCCACAACATTTAGACTTTTTTTTAACTACACAGCCACTAATTAGACATCAAGTATGCCCACAGTATTATCAATGATACATGTACAGTTTGTAAACTTGTAATAATGCTGATGTGTTTAAAGATAAGATTTATTTGTACCGTAAAACCATAGAGAGACACATAATTGGCGTTATTTCATTGAAAACACTACCAACATTCAATATAACTGGAGAAAAATATGTACCATGCTATACTGTCATACCCACTCATATTCCACTGCTACATTTTCCCCAAAATGTAAACACAGGTAAAACATATAAAGTGCTTAGTTTAAACAACCCTCACTCAAATCGTCCTCATGTCTATTTGACATTTACATTGTCTTATCTTTACAATTAAACACAAAGATCACGATGTTCCTGACAAGCCCACGCAAGACTTTCAAGCATTCTGATTGGCTTTGGTGTGCTGATGCAAACAACTGACCAACTTTTCGAGATGTGTGCACATTTGTGAGTACAACCAAGGTTATGCCACACACATACAGTTTCCTTTTAGAAAGGTCAAAACAGTATGACTGGCACTTGCACACACTTTCACCAAAACCCCAAATGTTCCCCTTTCTGTTTCAACCTGGATCAAAAAAATCAGTGCTTGCAATCCAAACAAGAATCTGAGTTGCATTACAAAAGGGATATCACCCTGAGCAAAACTGCAGTAAGCCTTTTAACCTGGAAGCCTTTTAACAAAAATTATTTGCATTCTGAAGATTTTCACTCCTCCCTCGTAGCTCGCTGGTGCAAACACACAAGTAACAACCTCCCACCTCTCATACCTGCTCATTGTTATTAGAGCTCTCCTCTGTGTCTTTCCTGTCTGGGGGTAGCAGTGGGGAAGTGAGGTTCAGGTAGCTCTGCTCCGACGGTTGGTGTGTGGAGAATGACGCTCGGCAGCCCTCAGAAACCACACGATCGCCCACCTTCACACGGCAGATTGCATCCAGGAAGTCCAGGGGGTCGCAGGAACCTGATGTCAGACTGTTAGCACGGACACAGTGAGAAATAGCAGAAAATGTACGTAAAAACATCCAACTATAATGTAAACTCACAGGGCTGTACCAAATGTGGTTTATTGACTTTTAAAGCTTCTATTGAGTTTTTTAAACAAAAGTCTGAATGTCTGCTGTAATGTTTTATGACATCATTACCAGCGCCACAAAAAATGGGAATTTTTGAGTTTGAGCTCTGGATCATTTGAAGGCTGAAGTGATGATAAATCCTCTTTTTATCCCTTAACATTTCAGAAATTAAAGCCCAAACAGTACTCAAAGCCTGATGATTCATGGGATAGCCTATGTAATCTAATATTAATTTAGACATCAAATGTGAAGGTTTGAAACTTCAAACTATTTGATACAGCCCTGAAACATATATAACATGAAAATATCAAGAAAACTTTAAGCTAAATACAAATTACAAATAGGTAATTTCAACTAACAGTTGTCTGAAAAACTTCCTTACCTCAGCGTAGATGTACGCAGGATGCCATCACAGACATTTTCAGAGGGGAACGCTCTCTTGGTGTTCTGTGGAGAATTTGAACCACTTTGGATTAAAACACATCAATACTTTTTATTACAACAGAAGAAGAGACATGTCATTCATTTTACATGAGGTCAAGATGTTACTCTAATCCTCAAAACACACAGCCTCAGCTGTCATTTTTAGCCAAAGAGTAAACACTTAAATTAGAAATTCTTCATCTCACATCACTAATTCTGTACAAGCAGTTTTATACAATAAAGAGAGCCTGTGAATTTTTGCCAGTATGTCCCACTGAGATATAAAAGATCTATATGGCATTACCTCCAGGCTGTAGAACGACTGGACGTTCCTCAGGGCGCGCTCTAAGGAACTAACTTGATTTGAGAGTTTCAGGGTTCGATCCTGAAGTTGTCTGTTTTCCACTTCCAAGACGCTGACCCTAGAACACAGATTGATGTTCACATTTATTCACAATTAATCAAGTGTGTGATTTATGTCCTCACTAACCCATGTAGATAAATAAAGAAGACACAAATTGTCAACAAAGCATCAATGGTGGCAGCACCATTTTGTAACTTTGCCTGGCTGTGTGACCCATGCTGGGACCCCTTCCGGCCAATTTCTGCCAGAAGTTGATGTTTAGGGCCGCCGCTTCTGGGAGACATGTAAATTACAATATGTTTTCACTAAAGCCGAAACTATTTTCTTTGCCTAATTTGCCAAGAGACTGTTGCTGTGTATAAGGGATTCAATGTAAAAAGACATTACCTGACAAAACATGCTAATATAGAACAAGTTATCAGAAAATGAAGCTGAAAAAATTAAACAACTTTAAGCTGCCTTGGTCTCACAGCAGTGGTTCTTCACGTGGGCCACGAGTCAAATGAAAATACCACCATAGCAAGCTACCAAGTGGCCAAGCTAATTGCTACACATGGCAAACCTTTTATGTTTAATGGTTAAAAAAAATGTCAGGAGGGACCGTTGGCGCTTGGGCATTTTCACATTATCAAATCTGGACCTATTTGAAAAAGGTCTGGACACCTCTGATTTAACTAAACAAACATAAAGAGATTTCATACTTAGTCATAATACTTGATTATCACTAAGAAAATGTGTTTAAACTGCAACTTCTAAAGAAGTAGCAGCAGGTTCAAGGTTCAAGGTTACTATTTGTACCCGTGGGTTGATTTGTTTTCCAGCAAGATGGTGACAACATCCAACATGACACAACACAATAAAAACATACTAAAACATGATAAAAGCACTCAGAGCTACACCAATCAAAACATGAGCAAGAGAGAGAGAAATATCAATAACAGAAAGAGCATATCAATATTAAAATGAAGAAGAATTACTCTGACGCATAAATGAATGAATAAATAACCAACCAACCAACCTCTGCAACCAAGGTAAAGGCAATATAAAACCAAGAATAAATAGTGCTAATAAATAATGCATAAGCGATCAATGTGCAGATATCACTATGTCTTGTTCAGCTCAGTGACAGAAGCAGCAGCAAAGCTGTTTTTAAACAGCTTTGTTCTGCACCTCGGGACTAAAAACCTCCGTCCAGAGGGAACATGCTGAAACTCGCAGTTCAAAGGGTGGAAGTCATGATTTACAACAGAGTTCGCTATCCACTGTACCTACCTGGTAAACAGGGACACTGGGTAAGGCTGTGACTCACCGGTCAGCCAACTAGACCATTTTGTGATTTGGTTTAAGGAATTTCTTTCCTGTGTGACCAAACCATTCAACCAAAGAAAAGGACAGAACCGATTCAATACAAGCATGATAAAACATGATCATTATGGCTGGATCTATGTGAAAATATGAAAGTTTCCTAAAAGAACGCAAGTGCTGATGACCCTTTTTGCACACAGCTTTAACTTGTCTTTAACGACGGTCCCGAGATATTTATAGGATTGCACACTTTAAGTGGTCTGCCCTTTAATTACAGTGACATCATTTGTGTGAGTTTTCCTCCTAAAATCAATTTGCATATCTTTAGTTTTTGATATGTTTATCCAAAGGTACGACTCCTCACACCACTGTGCAGGTATGAGTGTAAAAGTAAGTCATTAGCATGAATTCATTGATTCATTGAACTTATTCATTAGGATACCTGTGTTGGGCAGTGGAGGCGGTTCTCATGCCTTGGCTGCCCATTTCCTCTGCTTCGCTCATCTTCAGCAGGAGCTCTCTCTTTTCCTCCAAAAGCTTCTCATTTTCCTTCGTCACTGTATGGATCCTCTCTTTCTCCTGAAAAGCCACCAGGGAGGAGACAAAAGGAAGAAATGTTCAAAACCAGAAATATTTTTCCGGCACAAACGTCTCTTGTGGGACATTTAAAAGTAAAGGGATTCAGACAGTGCTCCGCATCATATGTGACCTTGTGTGAGAGGCTGGAGGCCAGCACCAGGTCATTCTCCAGTTTCTGGATGACGCGGTCCCTCTGTGCAATCTCCTTGAGAAAGACCTGCTTGGCCTGACGCAGCTTGGTCTTGTGCTGATTCTGCTTTTCATTGTACTTCCTGGTTGAAAGAGCAGAGAATGTTGATGTATATAGTAACTGATAACTGATAATAATATAGCATTAAATGTAAGTATGTGTATTTGTGCATGTGTGTGTGTTCACCTGACGTGTGTGTCCAGCTGGAGGAGAACCTGCTGCAGCTCCCCTTGCAGTCTCTCACACTCCTGCTGATTGGACACCAAATCCTCCTGCAGTCTCTGGCTTGACTTCTGGCTGTCTCTCGTCTGCAGAACAAACACAGAACACATTTTAAGGGGTCGGTGAATTAAATTATATAAAAATAAATATGGACAGCTGTTCAGTGTGAAGACTGTAAACACTGACTTTGTTAAAAAAAAAAAAAAAAAAGCCTAATAATATTCTAAAAGCGCTAAATCATGACACATAAAGTCTGATAACGTATGGCTACAGTAAAAGAGATTCCGTCATCGACCTGCTTGTGGGAATTTACTAGTTTGCAGCAAATGATTAAAATTTTGAGACACTTTAAGATTAGAAGAAGAAGAAAAAGAAGAATATTAAGTGGCAGAGCTCACAGACTCCATAGTTTGGGATATCAGCATAAAACCTCTGTAAAAACAAGGTCACTATAAGTTACAATACTACTATCAACTAATAACAACTCGAACTTAAGAAAAACAAACTTCGCAATCAGGTCTACAAAAAAATATTTAAAGTTTAATTCTATGCAATTGAATTAAATTGAGAAGTTTAATGCATGCTGATAACTTTTTAACGGATATCAGTGGGGGCATGACCTCTGATCAAAATTTTGAAAAGATGTGAAAAATACAAATAAGAAGTGCAAAAGTTGCCTCAGGTGTCCATAACACTACAGTTACACCTGATGAACTGTCTTAACCTGCTCTCTGGCTTTGCTAAGTTCAGCCTCCAAGATGGCCAGACGGGCGTCCTGCTGCTGAGCACGGTGACTCAGCTCTGCATTTGTCCTGGTCAAGGAGGCCTCCTTCAGCCTGAGGGAGCGCACCTGCTGCTGCAGCTCTTCCTCACGCTGCTCTAACAGCCTTCTGTGATGGGAAATATCAGAAAAGGAGGATAGAAAGATGATCAACAAAAAGGGTGATTTAAAGCTGCATCTTAAAACTTGCAGCGCTGTTTATAGCCTGTTACTAGTGCTGCTGACCCCAAGTCATACTGGACAGCGTCAGCAGCACTATAGTTTGTATGACCTGGTGATTTGCTCATCCTGCTGCTTGGCTCTCAGGGCTGACAAGGTGTCAGACAGATCCCTGCTGTCCCTCTCCAGGCGGCTGCTCTCGCTGGCCCGGGCCTCCTCTACACGCAGCTGGTGCTGGGCAATCTTGAGCTGCTGCTGCAGCTCCAACACCTGCCATCACAACAGAGCCACAGGCCTCACTCAGTGAGGCACACAGACAACATGCAGCGCCCAACCTCCCATTCATTTTCAGAGTATCTGAGGATTTCCTGAAGGCATCTGACAGAAATAGTCTCTAATGTGAATGAAGCAGAACAGATTTTACAACTTTGGAAACAAGAATCATGTCCTAAGGTTTCCCCATAAGCTAAGGGACAGCTGTTTGTTCTGCATACTCTAAGTTAAAACTTTTAGGAAAATAATGTTTCTCTTCGTTGAGTGCTTCCTGGAGGGGAAATTACATCATCAACATACAGAGAGGTGACAGAGAAAAATGACTGAATTTGTACCATCACTGACCTTCTTGTCAGCAGCAATAAGCCGCACCCTCTCTGCCTGCAGCTCTTCCTGCAGACTGGTGGTTGCACTGCGGTTTGTGGAGTTACGTGCCAGTTCCAGCTCCAGTTCTCTGGTTTTCTGCTGCTGACGTTCACACTCGGCCGCCTGTGCTTGGACGCTCTGCTCCACCTGGACCAGCTTGCTCTGGGCTTGCTTCAGCTCTGCACAAAGCTGAAGGAATCACATGAAGTAGCAGAACATGAGCACAGAAACTGCAAGTGTTGCAACTTTTTGTACTGCACCTGTCTTTCTTGTTAATATTTAGGTTACAGTTTCACATTTGCTCATGGTAATTCACATTCAAAGTGAGGTGACTAAGAGAGTGATTAGGATGAAGATTTAGCATAAATGTCAGAAGCATTCAGGAATTTCCAAATGTGCACTTGTGTCATTTGGTACAGACTTTGAGTTTTTCCTGGTCCAGAAGGGTGTTGTGTCTTTTCAGGTCCATGTTCTTCTCCTTCTCGAACCGCAGCTCTCTCTCCGCTGAAGTGAAGAGGCTCTGTGTCCTCTGCAGATCCTGCTTCATCTGCTTAGCCTCCTCTGCCTTCTGGCTCAGCACCAAGTCCTGGGACTGAGGAAGGCAATGAGAGGCAGGGTCAGGACATGTTTATACTGATGGGGAGTACAGATAAGTACAGGCAGGAAGGTGTACTGAGCTAATGTTTTTTTTTGTGGCTGATATGATTCATCAATCCATTACCCTTTGCTCTAGATAATTTCAATTTTTAAAGACGTTCAGAAATGGCCGTTTGTACCGTCTCCTTCCCCGACTTTACCCAAGTGAAAGCACGAGTTTACACGAGTAAGGAAAACGAATTTGATTGGGC
>JAQFJA010000002.1:11121122-11133913 GCA_029874485.1 Naso brachycentron
TGATGAGCGTTTTCCCTTGTTGGCATTCAGTCTGAAGACTGTTGACCTCAAGTCTCAGCTTCTTTAGCTCTCGCTCACCTATCTGCAAAGCCTTTGGTGCAGAGAATGACAGAATTATAAACAGTTTTTGTGTGGCATTTAAGTCTAACTTTGTACATATTGTGCTTTTTCAAAGCGGCAGCTCTTTGCTTCGAGACTAAAGTTTGTGAACTGTGAATTCATTTTCACATAATTGTGGAGCTGTCAAATGAAGCACTGGATATGTGCGGTTTTCACCTCCTTGTCTTTTTTGAGGGCAGCCTGGGCAGCACTGAGGTCCACCTCCAGCTGTTTCCTCCACTCCTTCTCCTCGGTCAAACGAGCCTCTAGCATAGCCAGTCTCTCCTGGCTGCTGTCCCTCAGGTGCTTCAGGGGAACACAAAGCATTTACAGGTTGCACTGTGTCATGGAATTTAAAGTATATAAACTCTTTTCATGTACCATCATATCATATCATCACCGCAGGTTAATGTCTTTATTCCTGCTTTTAATATCAAATTTCTATGGATGGCATCTGAGAGGACAGTATGGTTAAGAATTTCAAGGTAAAGTAAACTAGTTTCTGTTTTGTTCTATTTGAGTCCAAATGTGATCTTTATGGTGAAACTTGGAACACTGACAGTTTGCTCTAACTTTATGCAGTTGCTTGTTATAATATAAAAAAAGGCAGAAAAAAAGCTGCAGAAGCAGCTTTAAATAAAATCATATTCATCTATTTTACTACGAAACACAGAGGAACATGAATAATGAAACAGTGAGTCATCTCTAACCAGCTGCAAGTAGGACTCAGAGGGTTTGATCTCGTCTCCGTTCTTCAGCAGTTTTTCTTGAGCGTCCTGCCTCTTCAGCTCTTCCTCCAGGTTTTTGATCTGCATTAACCAGTTTAGAAGATAAATCAGTCTGAAGATCGATTCAAAGACATGTCATAGACTAAATTATACCATCTGAGATCGACTAGTAAAGGACTTGCGTATGTAAATGTTTGAGAAACCCATGAATTTTTTTTCAACCACGCTACTGATCCATCAATCTTTTATCCAGTTGAGACAATGCAAAAAGATTTTGAGACAGAATTTAGTGTAGCTCATCACCCTCCTGTGGAGTCCCTCCAGTTCTCCCTCGTGGCGATGCCTCTCCTCCTTGCTGGCGTTCTGGGCCTCCCCCAGCAGAGCCTCCAGCTCCTCGTTCCTCTCCTCCAGCTCTTCCTGGCCTTCGCGTAACCTCTGCAGTTGTCTTTGCAGGTCCCTTACCTGTACAAGCCCATCTTCCATCGCCTCTCGACACCTGACAGAGATTGAAGACATTTGAAGCCAGATAGAGTAGATGAAAAATCCTTTTTATCCCATTATTAACCAGGATGCAGCTGTTGACAAATATATGTATTTACCGTTTGTGGATGTAATCCTTTTCGTGGTCCGGCCGATCATTCTGTGGTTCACTGTTGATGCTCTTGTCCCTCTGATCCTCTTTGGCTACAACATCCTTTTGTGTATCATTTATTGCCATCTGGACAAACACAAAACCAAATAATGCCAAGCTATATATATATTTTTTTTATTTTAGTAAAAAATATGTCGCAAAATACCAACCTGGTCCAAGAGATTTTTCTTCTCAGACTCTAAAGTGCGGACTCTCTCACTCAGAGCTCTGTTCTCAGCATCTAATCTGTCATTTTGCTCTTTAGATTGCTGCAGCTTCATCATATCTGTAAGGAAACAAAACCATCACAATAAATACCTAAAAATACATTGGACATAAAATCTTATTTTTTTTCTGCCCTATTCTGGCTTTTTAAACCTTCTCATTGTATTTTACACACAATAATATGTGGATAATAACTATCATACACAGTGAAAGACACGCTTTCTTTCAGATTTACATTAATATTTTTAAACAATGCCGATGAAGCAGTTTAAGCACCTGTAATCCATCAGTCTGATTATGTGACATCTCTACTGACTGAATGTCTTGCCAAACCATGGCTACATGTTGTAGATGCTCTTGGATGCAACTACATCAAAGTTTCAGACAAAACACCATTAGTATGAATCAAGGGGGAATTTTAACATCAACCTAATAAAACAAATTTTAGGGGAATAAAGCATATCCTATTTTTAAAGTGTGAGAGCCACTGGAGTGGGTTTTGTAAAAGTTTAATCATAAGGCAGTTTCTCTAATAGTCACTTAATTCAAGTTCATCAGTTGACAAAATTTTAAAAACTTTGAAAAAATATTCATTGTCTGATTTCAAGACATTATTTCAGTTAAAATAATGTATATATGTTATTCAATAATGGCAATCGCAACACAGTTTTAACAATAAATCTTTTTTAAAAATCCAACCCTACTGGCAAGTCTGAAATGTCAACCTCCCAATGTTAAAAACACTCCAAACAGAATATGAGAACAGCCAAATAAATTCTTCAAACAATGTGGCTGGTGGTAAGTTTGCACACTGCATGGCAGTTTTTTCTTTTATGTTCACACCCCAGTCTGTCTCACCACAGTGTTTCAGTGTCTCCACTTCCTTCCTCAGGTTCTCTACTTCCTGGATCGTTCCCTGAAGCCCAGATCCTGAGATTAACAGACAAAGCCAACATAAGCTTTCCTGTAAATGACTCCCTGCAGTGGGCTACAATAGTACGCACACCAGTCCACAGTAAAAATGCACTGATAAAAAAAAATAGGTTTCATATTTACCAAATCTTTAGCCTGACAACAGGTAATATAGACATTTCAGTAGAGGTGGACACCCAAGCTACTATATTTGGACATTTTTAAAGGTTGGAGGCAACTTGCTGCATCACATTGAACTGGGGTGCAAGTGTAAATCTGGGCATTAATTGGTACTTAAAGGGATAGTTCGGCTCTTTTATGTGGGGTTGTATGAGGCACTTTTGCCCAGTCAGAGTGTTATCTGCTGCAGATAACGATCAGCTTGTTCTCTGTACAGTGGAGCAGCACGATGCGCCAGCAGGGAGCAGTGCATAGTACTGCTGCAAACAGTAACAGCAACATGCCTTTTCTCATGTGTATGTGTTTTCCAAACATGTGATTCAGACAAAACTGTAGACATTTAAAAAAACAGTCTTTAAAGACATCACATCATCCTCTACCGTAGACGAACAATTGACAGGTAAACGCTGTAAGCCTTTGCAACATACCAGCTGGGTATAGGTTGTTGTTTTTGGCAGCATCTAGCTCATTGGTGAGTCTGCGAATATCCTGATGAGCCATCGTCAGCCTCTGCGACGCTTCTTCCAGGTCCCGCTCGAGCCGCTGGCGCTCAAGTCGCTCCTGGGAAATCTCCTCACTGTGGGCCTGATGAAAAAGAATGCACCATGAATGGCGAGAGTGGGAGGAGCACAGCAGAAAAGAAGACTGGTAAACAAGACTGACGATGCACGCGGCCCAGCATGCTGTTGTAAGAGACATGCATTCTGACGCTGAGATTCGTCATCACTGCAGGCCTGGAAATGACTGAGGGAAATGAATTAAAATCGTGTATGTCAGCATTTACCTGCATGGGGAGACCAGTGGGACAAAAAGTACACATGCTGTTACCTGTGACATGCCATTACTGTTACACCCATTTCAAGCAGTCACCAGTTGTTAGAAAACTACATTCATATACGTGTTACAGAGACAAGCCATGTTGTCTGTGTCACAGTGGTCATGCAAATATCAAGGCACGTTGTGAGCGCAGGATGTATTTCAAAAAGTAAAAACCCTCTGAAACAAGTCAGAAAAGGCCTTTATTACAACATCAGTGTTAGTTGCTTAGTACAAGCTGCGAGTTGGAAACCTACAGGGGTAATATTGTGTTTGCTCTGACCAGACCTGCGCAGCCCAAACAGCTTCTTCAATGGACTCTGGGAGGAACACTGCTGAGAGGAAAGACCCATGTGTGGAGAATCACAACAGACACTAAAGAACCATTGCGTGTGCTTCCCTGGGCTGCTCTGGAAAATTACGTTGTACTTTTCTCCACAGACCTAAGTCTATGTGACATTACACAGAATTGCTATTAGGTCAAGCCACAACAACAGTCATATCACCTTTGTTCCGTTATCTATGGTTCTCTGCATATCCTGCCTCTGTTGCCTTAGCTCCTCCCTTGTCATGTACTCCTGTGTCGCAGAGAGACAGCATCACTAAACCACATTTGTGTGGTCTCTGCATTCATTTTGAATAGCTGACCTTTAGGCCAGGACAGGTTAGTTTGAAAATTCAATACAACTAAAGACTGAACATTCACTGGTCAAGACAATGGCAGAGGCAATGCAATTAGACTGAAAGCCTACATTTACAGTTTAACGAGTGTGAAAACGAATTACAACATGGTAACGTCACACGTCATTGTGTATGCATGCACATCAGTCCTTTACCTGTTGCTGGACTTCCCTTGGGTTGTCACTGAGGCTCTGACTTTCCAGTCTCCTCTCAGCAGCTTCCAGCCTTTCCAGCAGCGTGGCTCTCTCTACCAGCAAATAGGCCACCTGTTCACTGGGGCTACTCAAGCCCATCTCCCCGAGGTCCTCCTGAGCCAACAGCTCTGCCAGCTCCTTGCTCTGACTCTCTGAAATAAAGAGGTGTTTTCACTGGTCAGTAGCTTTTCAAGCAGGACTGTGAATGACATTTAACACAAGACAGAGTACTGCTGTGTGGCAAACAAGTAAATACCAAACACAGAAAATGTAGGCTTGACGTAACAAATTAGTGGCAAATAAGAAATTCAAGCTTTATTCCGCTCAGAAAGATGTGACTCAGGCTACGTTAAAGCCCAAAGGAAAGAGCTGCACTATGCACCATATTTGCACTGAATTTACCTTGTTGTTGTCTAATCTGGTGAAGTTCTTGTCTCAAGAATTCATTATCTCTCTCATAGTCTGCAGTCAGACACTCACGCTCTTCCAGCAGCCCCCTAATATGAGCAACATAGCTCTCCACCTGGCAGGCAAAAAGACAAATATGCAACAGAAATTCATCTATAATCATAAACCATTTTAATCTGCTGCCATTCCCATGGCCTGTAGATGGGCCAGAAGAGTTTTAAGTGGTTCTTAGCAGTGTGCTTATCAATTAAATGTATAAATTTAAGTCATTATGGACATTCTTGCATTTTTATATTTCATTAAATACAATTTATTTTTATAGCTACATTCTCCCCTAACTCTCATACCTATATTTTTGGGGTTATATTTTCTCCGTTATAGGCCTTTAAATTTGGATAATCCACATAGGCCCCATAGCAAAAGTGGATGGTAAGAGGTTAAACAATTTGCATTGTCCCATGCAAATTTCAAAAATGTCTGAGTGTTATTTAACACACTATTGTCATGGGCTAATTTGCTAATTTGTCTGTAGTTTCAATGAAAAGAACGACATTACACTGCTGCAACCACTTGGTGAACTAAAACTTCAAAGAATGTGAAAGTTTTCACCTACTTCATCTCATTGGCCTGCTGGGTACGTAACATCTGCAGCTCCTGAAAGGCTGACTGAAGCTTTGCCTCACTGTCGATGAGCTGCTGCCACAAGTGGCACTGTCGCTCCTGGGCGCTGGTCCCCGGAGCCAAGCCATCCTCCTGAAGCCGCACGGAAATCTGGTCCAGCACTGTGCGCACCTGAGAACCCAGAGAAGGAGCTGAATGTTTTGTGACCAGATTTTATATTAATCAATAAATAGTTGAATTTTTATTTATTTAGTTTCTAACACAAGGGATCTCTCAAACACCATTAGAACAAAAGACATAGTTTGATGATGTGGTAAAGTAGCGAAGGATCATGGGACTTTTTGTCTTCATTTATGAACAGTCACTATTGCATTTGAAAATCTATCTGACTGATTCAGGCAGAAGTGTTAAGGAACAAGATAAAGTTTTATTCCTGTTACATTTAGTCACACATGCCAATTTCCTTTTTCACTCTCTGATGCATCATCTGATGTTTCCTTTGTTTACTCAAAGTTATAGTAACAAGAAGGGGTAAAAGGAGTATGATGGCATGAAAGACAACCAAATGAAACATACAGTTTATTTTAATTAAATCATAGAGTCCTTTGAGTTTGAACATTGTTGGACATTTTATTGCATAAATGTTACATATTAAGCCTTTGAGATGCTGTTTGTAAGATGTTAAAGTGAAGAATGTCTCAGTACAGGGGTGATGAAGGAAGTATTCACAAATTAAGCTTGTCTGTGAATGAGTAATCCTAAGTACACTGTCTGTCATCATAAAGTCTTGCTTATTGTAGGAGCCAAAATGAGCTTTTTGTTTATTCTAATACTTTCTTGTTTCTTTGTCATTAGTGAGTGTGTGTGTGTGTGTGTGTGTGTGAATGTGTGGAGTGATGCAGTATGGCCATAAGTGGGTCTAACCCCATCTGGTGGACACCTGAGAGGCTGAAGGTGGAGCCCAAGAGGGTAAGACCATATTACTCAGCGGGCACAGCATCCAAGTGTGGCTGAGAAAGGCAACAGTTTTTTGACCTGTGTTGCCATATCTACAGACTGTGTTACTAGTTTAATCTTGTTTTATTTTGCTACCTAAGTTATCTGTAAAACCAAGCTTCTATAATAAATGGTCATTGGGACTGACTGCAACATTTTTCATCTTCTCATTTTTTCATCTGCACGTGTCAAAACTTTGGTCCAACACAGCCACCAATGGAAAACAAAAGAACCAAAGGTCAACTGGAATTGCTCTACACTTATTATAGCATAATGCATATTGCATATAATACACATATCAAGTGTCATTTAGTTACAGCTGCATATGCTCAGAATTTCTTTAAGTTTTGAAAGACTTTTGGTGTTGGATACTGCTATAAACTACTTTCTGAAAAAGTAACACACACAAAACCTGCAACATTATAAGCAAAATATATTTACCTGTGAATTACATCCCAAACAACTATCCCCAAACTATCTGTATGAACTACAGCATTAACAAAAGTTGTCATGGTCAAGGTTGTAAGTCTCGCTGAAAACTGATCCGCTTGCGTGACACACAGAGAAGGGCCACAACATCAGATTGGCGTGCCAGCACTAAACACCTGTTGCTGAATTCAATACTGTACATAGTAGAGCTTGAAACCTGAGCGGGCCCCCCCCTTGCAGCATTTAAACTACTTCAAGTGCGGGTCCTGCTCCAACACCATGTACCATATTGTCACAAACTGGGTATCAGGTCTCACGTGCCTGTTGTGCTTAAACATCATAGCAATTGGTCATTCGGGCTTGCCACTGTAAAAAGTAACGTGTCAAACATCAGACAATTACTAGAACCACCATCCTAATGCTAGTGAGCCATGGTTATGGGTAATTTACTCCATTTTTACTGTGACTTATACTTAAAACAGCTTCCATCAAATACTTCAGGTGTTTAACATAAAAACAGCATCTCAACACTGACTGGCACTTATCTATTAAGTAAATTAACAGCTGTAAATGTTACCTCTTCATGATCCATGGTCATACATTAAGTTTGATGAAGCTGCATCTGTAAATGATGAACCTTATCCTAAGCGGTCAGAGCACTGATCCCAAACAATAACTTCGCCTACATGGTAGCCCACAGAACAAAACTGAATCTGCGTCAACGATGTGGAAAAGATCTGCAGATCCTTCAGCTTCAGCACTCCCATTGTTGTTGCATTTGATCCATGGAAACGTCTCCTGTCCTTGAGCTCCCCTGCAAAAGACGAGATGCTTCAGTTCAGAACAATGCTGTCAAGTCGTGTTAGGACCTGCAGTCACAGGTGGAGAGATTACACTGGCTACCTCAGCTTAGACAGGCAAAGGCACACTCAGTCCATCAGCTGAGTGACATTGCATCACCTGAGTTTATGCAAAGCGTCAGGCCGATTTGCTATGTTAGGTCTGCTGCCGTGCTATCATGAGGACTTTAAAATGGACAGCAATATGGGTACCATCTCTAGTATCGAAGCAGGCTTTTTGCTGTCCATTTGAGTGCGTTGCTTTGAGCAACAGTATCCACCGTTATACAAACACCCTGCGATGCGGACAGAGTCGTTGATATTATTCTCAACAAGTAAAGACTTTAACCTTTGTTTACCAGCTAAATACTCTTCCTAAAATGTCTGACGAGGAGGAGCAATCGAGGGTTTTTTTTTTTGTAGGACAACAGCCACTAGCATTCCTTTTGGCCACGCAAGCTCACTCGCCAGAAAAATGTGCTTAACGTCAGCCAGTAATCCCAAAAAATGCTGACCACGCTGTTAGAACAGACTTGTAATTAACCATCACTGACTGCTGTCACGACCGCTGCGCCAGCTCGCTAGTTAGCAAAGTTAGTTCCAAAGTTGCCGCAGTTACTTCACATTCAGCTAACGCTAGCTCGCTAACGGTAGCCATAGCTTTCTGAAGTGGCCGCCTGGTAGAAACTGGTAAATGCCTTAAGGTTTTCGTTGCGATACTTAAAGACTCTTATTTAAATGCTAACTTCTTTGCAGTGGTGACGCTCTGTAGTGTACAGTTACTAACCTTTTACAGGGTAAAGACGATAAGAAAACCAAGTGCTATGCGCAGGCGTGGCGACGGAGTAGACTGGCTTCTACTAGCGCCTAGGTAACGGACTGTACCATTCAAAGGATGTAGGGGACCATGGGCAAGGAAAGTTACTGCTAAAGTTAGTTAGTGGTGGTCATTTTAGTTTAGACAAAAATATCAATAGGAATGGTGATGTTTTAAATCACGGCTTTGCTCTTTAACACAAGTAATATCCCGAATAAGTTCGCTCAATTGAGATATAGGCTTAGGTTCGGCTTAACAGGGTTTTCTGCAGCTTAACAACCGTTAAAATGGTTTTGTCCGTGACAACAAGGTAAAGTTAGTGAAAAGGATGGCAGGTGTGACAGGTGTCATGATTGTATATATACACTTGTACATGCAGTCTCTACCATATTATGCTTATTCACTGTTCTACAGTGGTAGGTAGGTACTTGTTTTTAGATTTGGAGAGGCTTTTCACGTCACTACACTAATGTAAACACCAGGGGGCGACACGTGCAACATTAGTCTTTTCCTCCTATTTTAAAATATCAGAACGGATGTTAGAATTTTGTCATGATTTTAGCATTTAGCACAAGCACCTCTTTGCCTCGACTATTTTTACTGTATTTACTTAATTTCTTTTAGTCAGTATCAGTGAGGAGACAGGGGAATTTAAGTAACATTTTTTCAAGAAGGCAACAGAGATACACGTACTTTTTAACCAAGATGTAAATTTATAGTAAGTGTTTTGAAACTTCTCAATATGTTGTAGGTCCTATTGCTGTTACCTCCACTGATCACACTCTGTGAACTGAGACATGTTTGCATGGTGTGTCCTGCCCAGATGTTCCCCTGTGTGACCAGTGCACTCTGAATATCATTATGTTCTAGTTCAACTATGTTGCAGCTATGTGTTTATTTTCCATATCAAGACTGTGATCATGAATGGCTGAGCTATGGCAAAATGCTTATTACGCAGAGGAGCATTCCATGTGGACTGTTTACAGAGGAGGTCTTTTCATGTGGCTTTATGTGCCTCCACTGCCCATGGGTGGGTCTCACTTGAGTCTTTTTTGGATGGTGATGATGTTGTACTGAGGCAGAGCAAAAGGGAGCTCTGTTCTGCACAGAGGAAATGGGCGTTCTCCTTGGAAAGTTTGGATGGAGGGGCTGAAAAAATAGAGGGGGTGTGGCAAGGCTAGAAAGGAGAGGACCACCAAGAGGGAACACAATGTTGTAGAGTGTTGAAGCTGCTCCTCAGCTGCTCTGTAGATCTGATTCAGTGGAACAAGCAATACTTGAGGTAAGTCGAAACTTCCTTAACTTTTCATAAATACCTTAATTTTAAAACAAGTAGCCTATATTACTGTTGTTTGTCTTACATCATATGTTCTAACAACCCAAACTCTTAAAGTAATGGGTAGCAGGTATTGTGCCGTCAAAAGACATATTTTTCTCATTATGTACGTTATGTGCCATAGGGAAAAAATAAACAAACAAAATGTAATTTAACAACCATGATACCAAAATGATTCTTTTCAGAACCATTTTCATGGAAAGTTTTCTTTTCTTTTACCGTCATGTGATGGATGAGACCTTGTGTAATGACATAATTTGACAGTTATCGTGAGTCCACCGCCCACCCAGATGGACCTCTCCTACAGATAAAGATCTACACAGACAATTTCATCCTGTCTCTTATTTCCCTTCTTTGTCTCGCTGCATGTCTTCTTATTGTGAACTCAAGTGTTTGCTGGCACTCTGGGCTACTTAAAATAGCTCTGTAAAATCACAGGCTTTCCCTCAGACTTTAATTTCCTCTAAATTTACACGCGGAGCAGCTTTAATGAAATCCAAACATATGGTGATCTGCAGACTGTTTATAACGCGCAGTGAGAAAAACAACCATTCAGAGGGGCAGAGAGGTTAATTGGGTAAATACGTGTTTTGGAACTATTTACATTTCAGTAGGCCCGCCCAGGTTATCTACAGGTTAGTTGTGTGGAGGCCAGTCAGAGGGAGAGAGAAAAGAGTTTTAGAAATAACTCATTGCTCTAGCTTTTTAATGTGTGCCCTTATGCAACACTAGTAGGCCTGTACTCTGCACAGCTACTTCGATTTTCCATGTCATGTTTAAAGACAAAACAGGAAAGCTTTGCCTGATGTTTGCTGGATAAATACAAGCTTGTTCCTTGCTAACTGTACTGTTTGATGTGTTTTGTCTTGAAGCCTAAGTTTAAACTCTTTGTTTGTCTTTGGCAGGAAATTGAAAATGGCATACCTGCTTATGTTTGTGACCCTGCTGCATCTCATCACACTGGCGATGCTGTTCATTGCAACCATGGAGAAGGTAGTGGTCAAATTTTGGATATTATGTTTGTTCTTAAAGGTACATTGTGGAGTTTTTGACTGCTAGTAGCACTACGAAGCATTGTTTTGATAAGTGGGCCCTTGTTTTGTTTGTAAACGATGTAGATTGCAATTTTTTTTTTAATAGATCATCTTTTTGAGTGTTTTATGACACAATACATTAATTTCACCCATTTGTTAAGTCTTAAGAACACACACTTGGTGAGGAACAGCAAATGTAGACAAAATTCTGTTTAGAAAAATCGCCACAGAGCACCTTTAACTGTATCATTTCATAAGTGCAGCATAACCAGCTCAGTGTGCCATGTTAAATTTCTCTTTAAAGTCCTGGTGGGAGTGGGAAGGCATGGAAAACTCAGACCTGTGGTACAACTGTAGGTTTGACAACTTCACAGGAACCTGGTTGTGTTCATCCTCCAAAGAAACTGGTAAGCAGCCATTTCTTTTTGTGTAGACCGGACTCCACAGAAACTGAACAGGTATAATGTGAGACTCAGGTTTTTAGATGTGGGACTGTTTTCCTCCCTCAGAGTGGCTTCAGGCAGTGCAGGTCCTGATGGTTCTCTCGGTGGTCTTCTCCTCGGTCTCCTTCTTGGTGTTCCTGGGTCAGCTGTTCACCATGTCCAAGGGAGGACTCTTCTATTTCACTGGGCTGTGTCAAGTCTTCGCAGGTATCAGTGGAGTGAAACATTGTGCTGCCAACATTTAAAATTGTGATGATCTTATAACTTCAGAGGGGAAGCACATAGTCTTGGTGGCATGATGGAATAGTGGTTAGCACTGTTGCCTCATAGCAAGAAGGTCCTGGGTTCGATTTCTGGCTGGGGCAGGACTTTTCTATGTGGAGTTTGCATGTTCTCCCCGTGTTCGCGTGGGTTTCCTCTGGGTGCTCCGGTTTCCCCCACCATCAAAACATGTATATAGGTCTATCTCCAGTCAGTACCCTTGACCGAGGTACTGGCTCAGAAACTGGAGTTGATCCCAGGGCGCTGCGCCGTGGCTGCCCACCGCTCCTCAGGGATGGGTTAAATGCAGAGAACACATTTAATTGTACATTGTGTATATGTGACCAATAAAGTACCTTTAGCTTAACGTTCATAGTTTACAGATAGCTAGTTAAGAGGCTGGGCTCTCCCTTTTTTATGTACAGCAGAACTTTAGACTTAAACTTGTCGAGAACAAAAGCTTGTTGGTGGAGAAGTCTGCCAGTGGTAAACCAAATTAACATTTTGGGAAACCCATTTTGACTCCCAGAAAAAATATTTTGCAGTACAAGCAATCAAAACACACTGTTAAACTAAACTGAGCACAGTGGCTTTTTGGTTAATTTAGTTTTGATTAAGTTTGTGCCTTTGTGTAATATGGTTGGTCAACTTTACGTTGGAGACCCATTCCAATCACAACTGTCAGACTTTGCATTCCTAAACAATTACTTTTTTGTAACATAGTCTTTAAAAAAAGTGACTATATTGTGATGTTTTACTGTTCAACACATGTAAAACGTTGTGTGTGTGTGTGGTGGGTGTTTCTGTCCCTTTGTTTTATAAGAGATTATTCAACAACTGTACAAAATACAGAAGGTTACAAATATTGCAAACTTTTCTACACACTTTTAAAAAAAAAAAATCCTGTTTTTTTTGTTTTTTTTTTCTTTTCTTTTTTAGGGTTGACTGCATTTACCACGGCTCTCATCTACACATTACGCAATAAGGAAATCCTTGAGGACTCCAGAGAACTGTCTTCAGGACACTTTGGCTACTGCTTCATCCTGGCCTGGGTGTGTGTCCCCTTGTTGCTGATTAGCGGGGTCATATACATCCACCTGCGTAAGAAAGAGTGACCAGAAAAAGGAGAACAATGTTAATA
>JAQFJA010000002.1:11136442-11150585 GCA_029874485.1 Naso brachycentron
ACGCTCATCAGACAAAAAAAAAAAACTCAAGACAGTTTCCACACAAGTGTGCAGGAGAGGAGAGCCACATGAACAAAATACAGCCCAGTTATGTAATAGCATACAATTATGTCCTCTGTGCAGTCAGATATATTTTTTTAAATGGGACAGAAGTTCTGCTTTGGAAATGGTAGTACTTCAGTTCAAAACCAATATTTCACAGATGAACAGATGAAAGTACACATTATTGTGTCTGCCGGGCTACCTTAAGTCAGTCTGATCCACCATTTAACCCTCCCTTAGTAAGGCAACTGTTCTACTATTGTAATATAAGGTGCAGTTTGGTTGTTCATATCATAGAAGGGAAAAATGTTTTGATGAACAGCCACCTTAAATCCAGAGGAGAAATTCCATGTGCATGAAAAAGCAAATTTCACTCCAAGCCGTGACGACTCTGTGGATCTAAGGTGGCTAAAGGGAGAGAGGGAAGCTGAGGGAGGAAAACCGCCCAGGAATGTAAAAATCAGCTGAAGCTGCGGCCCTTTTTTAAAGAATCTTTCTCATTCTTCAGTGATACAGATCACCAGCAGGCTGACTGGGTGGGAATCCACCAGAGAATCTGTCAGCTGCTTGTTCCCATTCGCACCCCGACTCTCTCCAGTCTCCAGCAGACTGAGGACAGTGAAATACAGCTGAAAAAGGTGAGAGTGATTGTGATGCATTGGGATGAAGTAAGGAAGAGTATGAGACATTCAACACGGAGTAAGCATCTTGTTTCAACTTTGAGTCCAGTTTACATTTGCATGCTTGTTTTCATATCTTGCACTGTCAAGGAAAATGCAAACAAAAAAATGCAAATGCAAAAAAAAACAATCTGAACTACATCTCCAGACCGTGCAGGGTTTTTAATTTTCTTCTCATAAGTCTCCCTATGATTAAACATTTCTATTCAAATCGTCTAGTGTTGAGCTCCCACGAAAACACAGGAGAACCCTAGAACTTTGTCTGCTTCCCCTTTCATTTTCTTTCTTTCACTTTACAAGCTGAATGAAATGGTGTGAAACACATTAAGAATAGATGGAGGTAAAAAGGAACAACTGGGCTGATGTTTTAGTTCAGTGATTCCCAATCGGGGGTACGCGAACACATTGCAGGGGGTACATGGAAACATTTACTAATTTATCTCCAAGATGATAAGATAATATTCCCAGTCATTTCATATGCCCATTACTGAAATGGTACATGCCCGCCAAAACTAGTTCCTCCCAGGCAGACAATAAACTGTGGCACAGCTCTGTGAAGACACATGTCAAGGCAACGCCAAAACACCAAAACAGCCAAAAATAACTGCAAGCAAACATGGATAAATGGCTCAAACTTCCAGTTACTGTCGCTCCAGACTCAGGAGAGGCTTCAGGGGAGCCTGCTGACAAACGGAAGAAAGAGGCAAAATTTAAACACAGGCAGTTCAATGAAAACTAGACAGTTCCCCTGTCGAATAACACCGTGTCCTGTGGGACTGATGATATGTCTGCTAATATTGTCGGACAAGTGGCGAATAAAATGAAGCAAGCAGGCCAGTTCGCTTCGCAGCTGGATGAAATGACAGATGTGAGTGGAGAGGCTCAGCTCCTGGCCTTTGTTTGTTATAAAGACGTGTCGGAGGCAGGGGGATGATTATTTATTTTTATTTATGATTTATTTTTATTTTAAATTTGAGTGTAAAAGAACAAAAATGCAGGAGAATTACTGAAATAGGATACACAATAAGTGTAAAATGTCTCTGTACTAATTAAAGGGAGACATTGAAATGATTTTCATTCCATAATCAGTTGTGTTAGGTCTTATATGACCACTGTTGGAGAATCATCAACACGTATGAATGAGGGGGTACTCATGGTATGACAAAAAGGCTCAGGGGGTACACAAGACGAAAAAGGTTGGGAAGCACTGTTTTAGTTGATGAGGAGGGAGGAGAAGGAGGAGATTTTAGCTAATTTTAGATATTTACATGGTTACTGTCAGTAAATAAGAGTGGTTTACTCCTGTGAATTGTTATACAATATTCCTGGAAGAGGAGTTTGATGAATTAACAGGGAGTAAAAGCAACCTGACATGTTCCATGGATCTGGTTCCTTAATTAGGTGGAGCTGATGGAGATTTGCAGGTCGGTGGCTCAGAGCAGGCTGTCTGAGGGGAAGCACCAGGAAGCTCTTCCTGCCGCCCAGTCCTGCCTGTGCCGCTCCATAGATGTCCACGGCCCTAATTCTGTCCATATGGTCCCTGCCTACCTGCTGCTGGCCGAGGCCAACCTCGGTGAGGGAGGGGCACAAAATGGTTTCTCAGTTCAAACTGTATGAGGTTTAATGCATCACTGTGTGTATGTGTGTGTCTGCATCCACATATGTGTGTTTGTGTGTGTGTGTCTCTACTTGGATTTCCAGGTTTGGGTCATCTGGCCCTGGTGGAGGAGCTTCTGTCCCAGGCAGAGTGGGTAGTTTTGAAGAGCCCAGAATGTGGTAACGCTGTTCACCACCGGCTGCACAGGAGTCTGGGCCGCCTCCACTTGACCACTGGAAACCTGGAAGCAGCTCTGCATAACTTTGCACATGATGTCTGTGTCCTAATTAGTGCACTCACAATAAATGGCTTCAGCACATGAAGCTTCTTCTACTGTTAAACAACTCTGTTTATTCATATAACTTAATTACAGCTACAGTGTTGTCAGTCAGTTTTAAAAGTTTGTATTTCCAGTTTGCGTGGTGGGTGAAACAAAGCTCCATTCATTAGTCTCTCGTGTCTTTAAGAGCCCTTCAGATGTCCAGAAGTCCTTCTTTCTTCCTCCTTCCTTTTGGTGAAGTCCACTGGCTGCTTAAAGTAGTTAAATCCACAGTATTATTATCCTTAATGTCAATAGGACCTGGTCGTCATATCTACGGTATCTCCATAAAACACTTTATAACAGTAAAAATACCAGCAGGTTATGTAAATTGGTCATCTCTTAGGATCTACAATATATAATTCCTTTCAAGTTACGTTCACTCACCCACCACAGGAAATCCCCGATATATACAATATCTACATTATCTACATACAATATCTATATACCCTATTTACATTGTGAAAAAACAACAACAAATGTCTCTGATGTTTTGCAGATATATTTTGCCAGTGAGGAGTTCGGTCTGGATAGCACAGTCACTTGTGGTGGCTACTTTCTCATGGCTGATGTGTTTGCCAAACAGGGGAAGATGCCCATTGCTTGTTCTTTGTACTCTGAGGTGAAGTAAAATAGATTTGATGTGGTTAGGACACACTTTGACCAAATCTATTTATATTTTTGTGTTTCATAGTTTGTCCTGTGCTTCTCATAATGTAGGTGGCACGTACTTGGCACTGCCATTTGACCAAACTCCTCGAGACCCACATCCAGTATATGCAGAATCCTGACACGTCGGAGCTTTCTTATGGTACATTTTGCATTAAATATGTACATTACATTACAAATGTGATATTGGACCATATAAAACAATATGAAATTATAGGTTTAGATTTCATCCACCTATCCAATTTCTTTGTTCTGTTACACTGAAGTGCAGAATCAGAAAATGGCATCACCGATCTATCATTTCCGCCAGTCGCTGAACAGTAGGGCCATCCATTGGCATATCGTTGAAAAAACAAGGTCAACGGTTCTATATTTAGCTGAGCCTTCTTGCTGTGCAATCTGAAAGCTAAACCCCAGATTTACGCTACCATGCTTAGGGTTGACTAGAGATCAGTGCTGACACATCTCTGGCTGTGCAGCATCCGCACCACTGCCCTCTATCGCAGCTGCTGGCCTACATATGATGCTAAGCCTGTTAGCTGCAATGCAGTTTCTCATGCATTCCGGGATGTTTGCCAGGGAAAATTGGGAGGAAAGGATGCTTATACAAACAAAACAGACATAAAAATTAATGTTTACATATTAAATGCATAAATGTGTTTTCTTTTCCAATTTTCAAGTGTACAGTGTATATACGCCCGTGGCAATATACAGTTGTGTATTTGTCTCTATCCATTACTTTCAATCAGACAAAGCCCAGGGCGTTGAAGTGGACAAGATGTTAAGAACCATTCTGGAGTTTGAGCAGAAAGACTCCAGACGAGACTCGGCTCTGGTTGCACTGGTGGCCCACTGCCTGGCCATGCTGTGGTTCATGGGAGGAGACTTCCTGCAGGTGAGGTGACCACACTTTAGAGGTTTACTTTGACACAGTGACCCATTTCCCCACTACCGCCTTTCAAGGACTGTCTCAGGAGCGGATTCTCTCTAATTGGGAAAGCCACAGAGATGAGGCTTGAATTAGCAGGAGTTAACGAATGCGTCTCGACTCCATGACTTCCACCTTGGTTTCTGGTCTCTGTAATACTGCTGAAAGGCTCTTTGTGTGTGTAGAGTCAGCCTCTTTAGTTTTTTGATTAGTGAGCATATCTCTATTATGTCATGCCAGCTGAGGGCATGAGGCAGCGGTGACTGTGTCAGTTACTCTGATTATTCAGGAAGTTTTGTACCAGAACTGTGCGTCGAGCTCGGGATGAGATTAAATGGCTCAGCACAAGTAGTCTCATTCTCGAGCTAGAGCCGCGCCAGAGTCACAAAAATACACTAAAATAAGTTTATGTGTTTCCAGTGGTTTGTTGGGCTGGATGAAATGCAACTGGAGGGTTTTTTTTGTTTTTGTTTTTTGTTTTGTGTTTTTAACTCACCAACAGCTTTGCATGTGTTTCAAAGCTACTGGAAAACTTATTTTAGATGGTGCCTTTTCCCTTAGGTCAAAATAAAACAGAGCCAAAATAACACCAGTTAGCACAGTTACCAGAATTGATAGGCAAGATGGCAGCTGTAGGAATGAGCCCAGGGCTCACCAAGCCAGGATTATTCCTACATTCATCATCCAGAAGGCTGTTCCAGCTGAGTATCTTTGATCTGCCCAGTGAAATTCCATTTTTGTTTGCATTCTGCCACAGGGAAGACAGGATCAGCTCTGACAGAGTGTCCTAAGAGTGAGAGGGACTCTGTGTGACACTTTTGCTTGATGACATGGGTGTGTGTGTGTGTGTGTGAGAGTGTGTGTGCGTGCCACCCAACCACAAGTCTACTGCTCAGTCCAACTGTTTCTTTTTCCTTACATGTATTGAACTACAGTTTCTAAAAAAATATATAGGCATGGAGTTTTAATGACCATTTTTTTCTCTCTCTATGTAGTAATGCATGGTGGTCATTTTGATTGTTTGGTTGTTCCTGTGTTATTGTCCAAGTCACGATTGTGGGTTGCAAGGCCAGCAATGTACTATATAAAAAAACACAATATTAAGAACATACAGTTAGCATTAGGCTGTTGTCTAAAGGTAATTATAGTTAAGTTCTTTAACTTTTTATCAGTGTTTCAAGGTGTTGTTGCAAAGATGGAATTAGCAGCCCTTAACTCAGTGTATCAGCCATGTACTCACTGCTGAGAGAGCTGTGGGTGGATATAACACTGAACATTTGAGTAACACACATACATTTCTTATCCCCTGCTGCTTCCAAATCTTAGAAAACTGAGGAAAATTCAATAGATGCCACTGTTAACCTCAATGAATTCCACACTGGCATTGGAATGTTACCATGTAAACGTGATGTTTGTCAATAAAGCTTTTATATTGTAATTTTCTTTCAATCATAAATTATGAAGGACAATTGTACTATAACAGCCTAGCAAATCCGGTTGTCAGAATGGTGGAACAAATTAAGTCGACCAGGTTGCAGCCTAGTTTTCAATGATAGTCAGCTTTACTCTCCCCGGAGAGTCTAACAGCTGCAGCTGCTGTGTTTGTTTCCATTTGTTTTTATGTGCCAGGCGCTGGGATTTTGCAACACGGCCCTGCAGGCAAGCCAGCTGATACCAAACCATGTCCTGAGAGAGCCCATCCAGTGCCTGTTGCAGCTGGTACAGAGTCTGCACGCTGAACGTCATTCAGCCTCTGACTAGTCACTGTACCAGCCCTGCCTTCCCTCTGCTTGGAGATCTGCTCCATCAGCCCACGCAAATCACCTCATGTAAATGAAGGGGGAAAAAAAATTGAGTACAGAGCTTATGATGTCATTTAGGGTTTACCCAGACCAGATGCTAAGAAATTGTTTTGTAAGCTGATAATTAAAAAATTCTGGGGGACAAGAAAAGTTGTGCATGTAGTTACTTATCTTTAAACACATAAAAACAAATGTTGATATCAAAATGCAGCGAAATGAAGAGGAGACATATTTCCATTGGTGTTTGATAATGACTCATCTTTATTTTGATCTAAAAAAAAAAAGAGAGGGATATATATTTACATAATTTTGCACATTTGCGATTTACATGATTTTCGGATCCAGTTTT
The DNA here is from genome assembly GCA_029874485.1 of Naso brachycentron. Classification (NCBI taxonomy): domain Eukaryota; kingdom Metazoa; phylum Chordata; class Actinopteri; order Acanthuriformes; family Acanthuridae; genus Naso; species Naso brachycentron. The sequence continues at coordinate 11,142,829 of JAQFJA010000002.1, forward strand.
TAACACTGTCATAATGATACAGAAAGGAATGATGTTGAGGGCTTTTGCTCAAAATGTTTTTCATTACGCATTGTTTTTGCTCTCGTACCCAGCAGTCTAGAAACTCTATTTCAATTCACCATATGCAGACAGAATTAAATACACGTTTGCTAATGTTCATCGTCAGAGCTGTATGATTTCACTGAAGCATGAACATTGCATTTTCCTTCTGCAAATCAAAGTATATTGTAAACCCTTAAGCAAACCTCAGGTTCATTTTCAAACACATTGACATAAAATGAACCCAACGATTGCTGTGAAATCCTACATATTATATACAATTCTTGAAACAATTCATTATATCAAAACAAAGAATCACTTTTAAAAATCATCTTACTAGTGTTATTAGTACGGAATTATACAACAAAAGGTTTGGTTTTTTTGGCATTCAGATTCATTTTTATGTGTCGAAGAAGCAGAAAAACATGGAAACACTCAGATTTCCGCACATTCCCTTTTTAATTTTAAGCCAAATATACATTAGCAGCAGTTTGGAAGTTAATGGTAACCTTGTGCTCTGTTGTGTACACAGTGACTAGTCCAGAGGTCCCAATGTGTTTTATCTAGGCTGGTCAAGCACCACACAAACCAAAACACTTTGAATCATTTAATGATTTACAATTTTTTTTTTCCTTCCTTCCTTTTGTCAGTAGCATATGGTACCCATTTCTTTCAGCAGCCCTCGTACTTAACATCCACTTCATCACTGATCTATAAAAAAATCAAGCAGAAAGAAACCCACCTAAACTGGAACCTCGACTCAACTATAATCCTCAAATCAATGCGCCCAAAGTAAACCATACCATGAAAGGCATTTTAAAGTTGTAAGAGAACAGTTAAACAAACCTTTGATGAATTAATGTTGTCTGCATATGAATGATGTATAAAATACAGATTTATATAACAGGGGCTGTCAGAGAGAAATGAACATTTCATCCTTTTCTATGGCTGGCTTATTAATGTCTCAAAAGGATATGTGATCTTTGATTTACACTGATGTACACACTGTAGAATGACACAGACTTAAATACAAAGACAAAGACTTAAAACAATAGGGAACAACAACAACTGGAGATAATTCACCCATGTAAACTTTTCTGTTGGGATGTGACTTGATGATGATTAAGCCCACTGACACTTGCATGTCAGGAGAGCGGGCATCAGCAGATTTTGCTGTTTGTCAGATACTTTCATTTTGTAGATACTGGACAACATCACAGCAGTGTAACAGGACTTTTTCTGTCAGTGGAGCCACTGTGATCACTTGACAGCAGACTTTAATGAAAGCTGCCTTTTCTTGTTGTCTGGTGGGTTTAGATTTGGCACCCTCGGGCCCCTTAGATTCCAGACGGTGACTTAATTCGGCTCACAAGGAAGGAACGTAAAATCAAGCTTCACAGCGGTTTTACTTTATTTAGACAATATTAGTGCACACAAACCACCTTCTCTCTTTAAAAATACCATAAATTAGGAAGAAAACAAGAAACAATATAAAACAAGCAAGAAAAAAAATGCATGTTAACCATGGTAAACACCACAATGTCTTATGCTGTAGTTTACAACCTTTATTTTCATCGTTTGTGTAGCTTTTTGTCTGCCTGTAGGTGTGTGCTGTGTTTTCGACATGTCTCTAACTCGGATGGATATATGGTGCCTTTAGGGGTCAGGGGTGAGATCCAGGCTGCTTCCCTGAGTTGTGTTCGACAGAAAGGGTTATGAGCCTAAAAACATGGACGTCACTACGTGGAACAACTTATGGTTTACGTTTGTGCTTTTGATAAGAGCTGTAAACTATTCTTCATTGACCTCTATGTTGATAGTTATTCCAGAAGGCATACAGGAGGTAAATCAACAGGAACGAAAACCATAAGCAAAAAGCTTTTGGCCATTTTCTTGTTTAAAGAAAGAAAAAGTAACATTCTATTCCAAGAGACTGCAAAAATATAGTTTCCTTTTGTTATTTGTACATCATGCCAACATATTTTTGGGTTAGAATACTTCTTTTTTTATCAAAAAAAAAAGAACCCAAGGTGAAAACAATAAAAGTAAAATCTACAAAGCATATGACTTAGAATTCACATCTAACCAAATCTAGAAATGTTAGCACCAAATTTCAGTTCCACCTTTTCAACATTGCAGGTCTGTACGATCAAGTGTGTTCACAATAGCTTCTAAAAATGTTAATGTTGGCAGTTATTTCAGCCATTCCAGTTTCTTCAACTGGATACTAATATGTACTGAAGCTAATAACTACCTAATATTTACAAAAAAGCTTTAAAAAAGGAAATACAAAATAATACACAATTGCCTTTTTAGCTCTTAGACATAAAGGGAAGGAACACCTGGTATATCAGGGGCCATTTGAAGATCACAAGGATCCTGGCTGATATGTATTGTATGTTTGAATATCTCTGTCATCCTATGGCAGTTAGAAGTCACTGTTTTGAGGTATATTTTGTTCACACTCTGTCTCATGTTTTCTAAATATGTCATCTGAGCCATAAAAAAAATGCATCGGTTTTTAATAAAGTGCTAAACATTGAACTTTAAAAAGCGGCTGACTGCTGCTGCTGCTGGTAAGGCTAATCAAAAAAAGCTATCTAGGAATGTGAAATTAAAATATTGGGTAATGGCACGCAATTCAATTTTTATATTCCAGGTTGTAAACAGAACCACTATTTGTTACTTCTACTACCCTGCACCATTTAGGACAATTTTACGCACATTTACATTAGCCTACTTCATTCACAGTGACTTGAGACTTTCTGTGTTTGCACCCGGGATTTTTTTCTGTTGCTATTAGTATGTAATGAAATCTGGTTAAAGTCAATGTAGCAGCTCAAGCTACATTTCAACATCAGTTATTGAAAATATTTTTAAGGATTTTAATTATGAGTTCTTTCTTGTTAACCTATTAAAGACATTGTGTAGGCCTACACAATCTGTGTGAGTTGGATTTAAATAAATGACATTAGATCACGTAAGTGAGGTGTGTATTCATCTCTCAGTTTGTTATATGAATTTTGAATTCCTCCTTCTCCAGTTGCTGCTGGATCATCTCCATCTTGTTATGTCCTTCACAGGTGCACTTCATTGCTACATCAGAACTGACTGTGTAATACGTCTAGCATGAGGATGTTTTCTCTTCCAAGGAGCTAATCAGAAAAAAAAAACACTTCATTTCGCCTCCAATCCACCAAACCTGACTACAGTCTCAGCAGGAAACCTCCTTCAATGACAACATAGTGTAGATTCTCCTTTAAATAATGTTACCATACTGTAAGGATAAAAAAAACAACATGTGAGTGCCTCTGTGGGAATCCCACACCCAACCCAAAAAACATAGTCACCTTCACCCTCGCTATTTTTACTAAAGAAGAAACTATGAGAGGCAAATCTGGCAGTTATAGTGTGTACTATATCCCACTCCTGCCACAGTGCAGTGTAAGCTAAGTTTGGATAGTGGGGTTTGGTTGTAGAGGTGCAAAGCTAGGAGAGTCAGGGGAGCAGCCTCAGATCTTTTTTTTTGTTTTGTTTAGTTTAGTTAGAAGGGAGTTAGCAGGAGACGGCTCAAGTTTTGGTGTTTCTGTTTTGTTTGCATGTGTGTTCCGTTTGCTCTGCTCCTGATTTGCATTTAAAATCCTAACTTTGAACAGTTTTTTGTATTGATATGTGTTTTTAAAAGGAATGTCTGTTGCCATGCGCACAGTTGTACGTATGCGCGTTATGCGTTTGTGGTGTTTGTGAGTGCATGAAGCTGCTTGAATCTCACTCAGTCAATAACTTTATCTCATTGGCAAGCAGGGTGTTGAAGTTGTAGGCTGGATCAGGGAGGTCAGGTAGATCGGGCAGGTTAATGGTCGTCGACTGGCGGGGTGAGGGCTGGGAGGGCTCGGCCAGCTCCGGGTCACTCTCACTGGAGGTGGAACCTACGCTCATGTTGCAGACAGCCTCAGGTATTGAGCCACCGCCAGTGGGCACAGGGCACACCTCGGGCTCGCTGCTGGTCTCGCTGGTGCTCGACACGACCGACAGCAGGGACATCTTGCGGGTGAGGCGGCTGGGGAGCAGCGACAGGGCGTAGTCGGCGACAATGCCTGCCACATCCATGCCACAGGCCTGGTCGAAGGCGATGAAGCCCACGTTGGCATTGGCCTCGCAGACCACAAATGAGCCATCATTGAGCTGCAGGAGATCAATACCACACACATCCATGCCAAGGATGTTAGACACCTCTATGGCCAGCTGCTTGCCCTGCTCGCTGAGTGGGCACATCATACCTACACCACCTAACAATCCAGAGAGAGACATTAAGGTGGTTAATATCTACAAAGATCATTCCATCAAGACTGTCAAAAATATTATAAAAAATATTTTTTATAAACCAAGAGCAGCCCTAAAAGACCTATGGATGAGTGAAGAATTTTTTAAGGAAAATTCCTTTAAAAAATAAATAAATAAATAAATTATTATCACTGAATCAAATACCATGTCAGATCAACCGAAAGTCAGCGCAAATGTCAACATGATCTGTTACATAAAAGCAGAATAATCTGATACTGATGTCCTAAATATGTCACAGGGCATTACAGCCTCAACTAGAACAAAACAGCTCCTGCTCTGACATTGAAAATCAGACTCATCAGCTGGAATGCTGAAGAGTCTCCAGGGCAGATTTGTAGTTTTGGCACGGTTTCCCTGAACTGGTTTACGAAGCAGATGGAGTGTTGATAATAATTGATTAAACATTTAAAAGGATACACTTACTGTTAAATATTGTCCTCATATAAAGGATTCAAGCAAGCCAGTTACACTTAAAATGTGGAACACAGAGCAGGAGCTGAATACAATGCAGAACAGTTCCTTTTTTTTTTTTTTTTTTAATAAATGGTCTTTGTTGATACTTTCTTATTTTCCCCTTTTTATGCCAAAAAAACCCCTTGCTTCCTGAAATCGGCTCCAATCACTAAATCTTAATAACAGAAGAGCTTTGGTTCAGCAAGAACAGCGGGGAAATTAACCGCATTACTAGAAAAGGCGACTCAAGACAGTTATCACATGATCCAAGTTATCAGTACATTAAAAGTAACAACATGTAAGATAACTAGTTTTGTAAACGTAAGAACTGTTCTACTGTAGCAGTGCTGGCTTTGTTGATAACTCTAATGAAGGGAAGGGAATGAGTTCAGTGTTGTAAAATGTGTGTGATACTGTTCAAGAGGTAAGTAATTCAGTGTGTCATCAGTAGCCCCTTTTACACAGCCTTTTCAAGGCAGCCTCTAGGCGCCTTTTCACCGTCTGTATAAAAATGTTATGCAGGCGGTTAGAGGGGTCAGTTTCGATCCATCTTTGATCTGTCCCTGGAGCTAGTACTGAGGCTGCATCAGAAGCGAGCCAGCGTCAGGGGCATTTATCTTAACAGAGGGGAGAAAGCTCGAAGGAATTCAACAGAATTATGACAGAATGGACATCTATGACTTTTCTTAAAGTACATTGTCAGTTTTTATGGGTTTTTTATTTTTTATGCAGTGTAATCACTTCTTTAACTGTTTGTGGTAGGGTTGTAACTGTCTACAGGGAACATGACAGCATAAACATCAAGAACAAATCCATTACCAAAATCGAATTTTTATTTCTGTAAGAACTTTCCTCTTAGAGTAAATCCATTACCAAAATCGTATTCGTAAGAAATAAACGAATAAGCCAACGGACTTAAGTTTCACGTGGATGTAGCGCATCGCTGCAGCGAAAGGGGAAAAATAAGTCAGCTGGAGATTAGCCTGTTAATCTGTGGGCACCTGTGTGAAAAACTCACCATCCATTTTTTGTTTTGTTTTGCTTTTCCCCCTTAAATCATAAAATTCAAACATGTACACTGTAAACATATAGCTGAGAGATTTTTGTTCACGTAACGTTACACACAGTTGTGGCGCATGTCGAGCCTTTTTATTAACTGAGGCCATATTAAGCTTGAAGGAAATCGACAGATGGAGGCATGTACTGGATGGATTTTGAGGACTGCGTTACATTATTGTTGTCAGAGCTTTCTGACAGTTTTTACGCAATGTACTAACCTTTTTAACTGTTTGTGGTGCATGTTGGGCATTTTTCTCAATAAAGGAAGCTGATACTGATGCTGATGGACGTCACACCAGTCACGTCTCCTTTAAATCTGCAACCCCAGCTCGCTGTATAAAATGACAGACTGAAGCAACTTAAAGACGCGTTGCTTGCTTCTGTGTAAGTAACATTAAATTAACAGAAGGTGGATCATTGGGGAGCCTTCAATGCGGCACTGAGGCAGCTTCTCTGTGTAAAAAGGGCTACTGTCCCTCAGGCGTCTGCCTACCCAGTGAGCAGTTGCTCTGCATTCGACCATCAGTGGAGCAGCGTAGCATTGAGCCAATGACACGGCCGCCCACCAGGACCACGCGCACATCACGACCATGTGACTCCTTGATGTACTCCTGAAATAGGTAGGGGGTGTCATGGCGGATCAGATGGCACAGATCTGTCAGGTGGTGTTTGTCCCGTGCCAGGAACACAGCCTTGCCTGGGAGCAGGAAGGAAGAAAAATTGAGATAATTGTTTTTAAGTCTGCCTGGATTGAAGGACCTATATATTAACATGAAAATAAGTTGCTTGTGGGGTCAGACGGTTGCTTAATAATAGTGTGAAAGTTAGATTACTTCCTTAGACATTTTGCTGACAAGTAGCTGCATCTGCTGACCAAGTCTTATGTCAGTTCCTGTTTCTCTTTTAATGGATAGAGCACTCCTCTTGGCAGCCACAAAATTGCTTCTCACTCAGGTTAGAAGACGTCTATTTTAATTAACACCTTTTGGTCCGTCTCCTGGTTGTCAAAGCCCCTTGCCCCTGTTCCAGCAGCAGGCAAAATCATGTGCCTGTTTGCTGTTTGTGTAGAAGCACATTGTGTCTAAGTGACAGTCCGAACAAGATGACAAGACAGTAACATCGCAAAGATGTGAAGATAGACACTGGCAGGAATGATGTAACGCTTTACAAGTCAAAAACAAGACAAGCAAGGAATGATGGTCCTGTGACTCTTTGTACTGATGATAAATTGTTGAACACTGTGCACCCAAACACATACACTATGTTGTGAATTCTGACAATATTTCACATCCCAATAACCGGGCCATCAAGTGCACATTCTATTTAAATTTGAAATCTATCTAAGTAATACCGGCGATTCTTAAAATTTTCAAACAGCCCTTTAAACATGTTCCCTGGCCTTGTTTGTTCGTGAGAGGGAAGGCAAGCTGGACTTCAGCCAGTGTCAAGGGTCAGCTGCAGAGGAGAGGAAAGCAACCCTTGAGTTGCCGAACTGCATAAAAAAGGGTCAAATCAGTGGTTGACCAACGGCCACTTTCCTTAACAATGCACTGTGATGACAGCATGGGCCAGCTAAGGTCCATTGTTAATCCTTCACACAATTGCAGAGGCAGTCAAGTGTTGATAACTAGGAATGGGAAAATGCTTCTAGGTCAGCAGACACTGGGGCTTATCTCATGGAAGCACAACATTAATGACAAGGCTGACACTTCCCACACAAGTCCAGAGTGAATTCAGGCAAAATACAGAAATAGTGGTCAATTTGTAAACTAACCAAGCAGCCATACTGCAAGCATTTCAAGCTTCTGTCTTGTTTTTTGCAGCACCACAGTCCTAATTATTTGACACTCTGTTAGTGAATT
>JAQFJA010000002.1:11223014-11236818 GCA_029874485.1 Naso brachycentron
TGCTGGGTTAAAGATGTGTGTGAAACATCCATGTTTTAGAATTTGTAGCTTCTTTGCAGCAACATCCATATTTAAAGCACTGTCGTCCACCAGAAGCTCTGTTAGCCCTCTGTGCTCCTTTGTAAAAATACTCGCTAAGTGAAGACAGATTTGCGATAACATTAATTTTGCCAAAAAATGCCCTTCATACCCTTTATTAAGGTTCTTTAAATATTTAACCACATATATTATATGAATCTGAACCGGCATGGATGTAAACTCCAACCTGGACATTCAAGTTGTTTTTTGAACCGGCAGTTTTTAAAGTACTAGCCTTCAAACTCCAAGTGATTTTGTTACACAGTATGTTCTGTGCTCACTTGATTCTGACATAATCTGGATGATTCAGTCACGGGTCCAGACACACTCGATCAGTACAGAAGGTGTCAGCTGCACCCTCAGCAGACTGAGGAGGTGATAACCAGTTAACGACATGTACGCTGGATCTACAGCACACTGCTGAAACTCCCATTTTCTGTTTGCTGTTCAGACTCTGCAAGCACATATATTTAGTAATCTTCTGCAGAGTTCATTCAGTTTGCTTAGATTATATTAAGATCTATGTGTAAAATATCATTCCAGTCAAGCAGTTGCACCAACAAACACATTCTTCTCTTTAAGCCTGCAAAAAAACCCTACATTTCCATTGTGCATATTATTAAATAATTAAAAATAGTTGCTGAGTAGTCCATTTTTATTGCTGTTTTGCTGTAACATGCAAAGTCAGAATATGTAGTCGAAGTAGCCATTTCAGCCAGTGTTCCCCACACAGATCATTCACATGAGCTCCTCAAACAAATCAAATTGCCCAAATTCATAAAGGCTTCAGTATTGATCATTATTTGCCTTTTTGGTTTCAGATCTATGTGGAAATGCAATTGCTGGTCGATTAAAAAACCCTGTTACTTGTCATTGAATGTTGTATTAACATGCACTGATTATTTAGCCTGTGAATTGAATTTTGTTTTGCTGTCGACTGTCAGTACTGTGTGCAGCGCCTCACACCCCTCAGGGTCGACCAGCACAAATGATTCCAAACTCATGGGAAATGCTGATATGCTTTGATAGAAGTACAAAAATAAAACAGCAGGAAGCATCAAAGTCATCTCTTTGTGTTGACACTTCACCTCCGTCGTCTGTGATGCATATACAAGATGCCTGACCACTCCAGTATTAACGGATTTGAGACAAAACAGCAAAATTGCATACAATTAAAGTAGATTAATTCTGTTAGCCAGCAATTAAACACTTAGATTGTGCTGTCTCTGTGCCATTAACCACACACAGACACACACAGACACACACAGAGACATGCACAGTTTATTTAACTCAAGGCCGTCCCATGTCGTCTGCTGTTATGGTGCCTACAGTCTTGGACGGTGGAAAGCACCTGGCAGGCCACAGATACACTGAGACACATTTGGCCGAATTTTATACTGACTGTTTAAATGATTCCTCATCCTTTTTAAATCAAGGTCTTTTGGCGATTTGAATTGATTAGTCTCAACCAGAGTGTGTATGTAGGTCCGTGTGTGTGTGTGTGTGTGTGTGTGTGAGAGAGAGAGAGAGAGAGATGATAATAAGTTGCCTTTTTATGAAGGGAGCATGAGATTGGCCACCCCTTCTGTCAGGAACTGAACTGTCACATGCTGTGCTAAGTGCTTTAGATTCAGATCAAATACTAAATGGAAAGAACAAACATTTAATACCAGCCGATCAGACGCAGAAAATGTAGTTTAAGTAGAAGTCCTTGACATAACAAAGACTTTGACAACAGCGATCTGATGACTGGTTTTATGTAAACTGGCAGATGGACAAGCAGAAATCACTATTTATTTATTTAATTTAGTATAAATTAAAAATTGAATGCATTTGGATGCACACAATGAATGAGTAGATAAACATCTAAATGTGTACACAGATGCAAGGATGTGAATACACATGTAACATGAGTTTAATGTGTGATTGAAACATCCATTTTATGATGCTGTTCTTGACCAAGCTGTGTGACCACTTTAACATTTTCCCTCCCTGATGGCTGACAGACGTCAGTCAGTCTGCTGAGTACTTTGGTCCAAATCAGCATAGTCCAGATTCTGTTTGATTTGGGCAGCTGTAGCTCAGGAGCTAGAACAGGTTGTCTATCACTCAGACGGTCAGTGGTTCGATCCCTGGCACCTCCAGGCTACAAGCGAAGTGTACTTGGGCAAGATACTGAACCCCATATTGCTCCCTATGGCTGCTCTATTGGTGTGTGAATGTGTATGAGTTTCCGATGAGCAGGACTACACTGCTAGAGAGGTCACCTTGCTGTTAATGTGTGATTTGGTGAATGCTGACTTGTGTCATACAGCACTTCAAGTAGATGAAAACTTGAATAGCGCTACATAAAAACAGGCTATTCACATTTGCCTTTTCTATTGTTTATTTGGTCCATATAAATAAAGCTGGGGTTGGTAATTCTGTTTGAAGAATTTATTGTCACATTTATATTAAACGTCTTTACTGTCTAATAGCAATCAAAATATTAAATGCTCCTGGGTAAAAAAGAAATAAAATCCCAATTACCGCTGCTTTAGCAAGGCTACCAATTCATATGGAATTCACTAGATGCCTATGCAGCTGCTGCTGAGCGAGCTGGTAATACAGAGAAGAATGACGAAGAGAAAGCTGTCACATTTCCTTTCTTTCTAGCTTTTGCTGTCTAGCTTTTTCAGCTATACCCAAAGCAGCTTTTACTGTGAAACAAAGCGGAAAGAGAAGGACCAACTCGAAAAGGCTAGAAACAAAAAGAGGTTGGTTAACACAAAAAGAAAAATCAGACTTAAACATCAGTGTGGTTTTTCGGCGATGGTAAAGGCTGAGGGAGTTGGCCTGAAAAGTGATGCAATGGTTGCTGTCTTTCTGATACCGTGTCTTTTTTTTTACATTCATTATGATAATGTCCTTCGTGAGCCACAGTTTGTGCATGTAAGTGGGGGGATGTGGCTTTTGAATGAGCCCCGAGGGTAGGGGGTTGGTTCAGATAGAGCCCTGAGGAGATGTTACTTTTCAAATCTTTCTAGCTTCTCCAGAAATACCAACCCCAGCTTTAATAAGAACTTTCAGGGGAAAAACAACAACAAAAAAACAACTCAATTTGAGCATGTTTATGGAAGAAACATCTACAATCTAAATCTTTCCTTAACATAATTTAATCATAATCATTTCATAACATCCAGAGGATGAACCTTTCCATTTTGGACACTCTTTGAACTTTCCCTTTTATATTCAAGCTCCCAGTATTGATAAGCATGAAGGTGCTTGAAATGTGGCCTCACTGTTGTTATTATGTTTAATAAATTACTCCATGCTGCTGCAAGAGCTTGGTTTTCCCATTGTGGTCATTAAAGTTCCATTTAGTCTGATCTTATTATGGAGATTTTTGGTGGACTTGTTGTGTATATGACATGTTTGTCAAAGTACTTGAGTGTGTCTATTAAAACTAAACAATTACACTTTTAAAGGCCATTCTCGGTCTTAAGCATTTGGTGGAAAATTACAGTAGCGTTAAAAAATCCCAACTCTTTATTATTTTCTCTTGTAGCAGCTGTTCACCTTTTTACCATCAATCACTTTCCCCCCTCACCTCCCACCTGCATTAGCAAAGGTCAGTGCAATCTCATCTCATTAACCTCTCATTTCTAGAGGCCGCCTTTTGTTTCCCTCCTCACTGCATCACCCACCCGCCTGTCCTCCTCCACCATCGCTTCAGACCTCATCTGCGGTCTGGTCCAGTGGGATCAGGGTTAGCTCTCCCTCATTACCTGCCGCAGGTGATACCCTCTTAACTGACAGTGATGACTGGTGGCATCACTGGCAAGACATCTCAGCTGCCATGAAAGTTGATGAAAAACGTGCCACTATGGGGTGGAGGTGACAGGATGTGTTGTACTTAGTTTGCTTTTATTTGTGGCTCACTGATCACAGCAAATCGCTGGTGTTTGCTGGGTGGATGTTGAAGGAGTTGACAGCTGGGATGAGATGATGGAGGGTAGAGGAAGGCAGGCCACAGTCACAATATTTTTACCAGCTGAGACAGTGTGGCTGGTTAAATTTTCATCTTCTGAATCTATATGTGTGTCAGTGTGTGTGTGTGTGTGTGTGTGTGTGTGTGTGTGTGTGTGTGTATATAAGTGTGTATGTGTCAAAATTTGCTCCTGGAGACTCCCATTGATGCGGGAACTACCACAGAGCAGAGGCTATTTTGACTACTTTGCCAGGTGTTTATCTGTCTATGGATGGTTGTATTAACTGTGCAACTAGAGCCTGACTGATATGGAGTGTTTGGGGCAGATGCCAATATTAGGGTGCAAAAAAATAACGATATCCAATATATCAGCAAATATATCTATATATCAGCAAATATATCTATATATCTAAATATATATATATATATATATATATATATATATACATACATACATATACACGAGAGAGAGAGAGAGTGAGAGATAGTGCTGTCAATCAATTAAAAAATTTGATTAATCCCAAAATAGTCACACGTCTTTTTATTCAGTTCTAAATGTACCTTGAAGGTATATTTTTTAAGTTTTTAGTATTCTTATCAACATGAGAATGGACAAATTTGCTTTTTTTCAGTCCAAGCACTTTTTTTCCGGGCTTAAAAACCAATTTTAATATTGGCGCATATCAGAGTACATATGCACCAACACCGATATCTGCAATTGGCCAATATCGGACAGTATTATCAGCAAACCAACGTATTAGTCGGGCCCTATTATGCAAGTGAGTGAGATGCACTCAGGAAAATGTGTGCACTATTTTGTTAGAAATGAAAGTAGGGTTGTGTCAACTAGCAATGGCATCATCTATCGACAGTTGAAGGAACGATAGCAGTCAATGATGGTGCAGTGTATAAAAAAATAAATATGTATAAATAATAGAAATACCTAAAAATACATAAATGAACAGTCCTTAATATTGTAACAAAATACAATTAATGTGCTGCATGACTTGCGTCAGTACAGTAAGCTGCATCACCACACCAGCCCCCGTCCCCTGCCAACTTAATCGGGCATCAGCGATCCTAAAAGGCGGCAACAGGACAATCTGACAATGGACACGATCACCCAATAATGATGTATCCTACTGGACTTCATGGAGACTTGGGCTGTCACTTATGGAAAGCCAGCTGCTGGTGTGGTCCATTGCAACACGCCTTTGTTTTTGCGTGTTTAAAAAAAAAAAAAAAGGAGTGCAAGTCACAAAATTCTTTTTTATTGCATGAAATTGAACTTGTTATGGTCTTCATAGTAGATGACAGATTTTGAAGAAGAAAGATTTGTTTGAAGGACTGTTGTGTAAATTGAATTTGAATTGCACAATTGGAAAATAAATTATGTTTTCAACTGAGTGTGATTAGTATTGAATTGGACTTTTTATCTATTTACAGTGTAGCTCTCGCATTTGAAATTCAGGTCGCTCAATTTAGATTCAGTTACTAAAAACATTTTGCTTTCCTCTGACTGACAGGTAGCATCTCACTCCAGTGCTTGCATTAGCACACTTCACTATTGGCCGACCAGGCCGTGTGGTCTGTTTTCTCTCAGTGAAGTGAGAGGGTTTTATGCATTATCTTGTCTTTTCATGCTAACACTGACTGATTAACCTCTGATTGTGTAGTAATTAAGGTTACACTATTTAGACCTACCTTAATGATTTATTCTCAGCGAAGTTCAGGCAAACATGTAAGTTATCATGGTCACATGTTCAATCCATATACAATCCAGCTGTGCATGTCCTCATCCTATCTGTAACAACAGGCCGTCCAGTTGAACATTTCACCACTGACTCCTTCCAACTGCACAACTTTCTCCTGTATAAGCATTTAGATGTTTCTCATATATTCTAAATGCAGGTGAGGTATCATAGGCAAACGTTATCAAGGTTGCGGAGATTTGTTGCATACAATTGCTGGAGGAGAATCACTGAACAACTAAAATAAGTTTTATTGTAGAAATTAATGTTGAAAAAACCTTGACTTAAGTGTCAAGAATGTGCACTTAGCCATATTTTATTTGGCGATGCGGTGCTTTATTGGGTATTATTGCATTTTGCTGTGAGTTTAGCCTTGGATGTATTTTTGTAAAACAACAACACAGTACATCTTTTTGTTCCTCTCACAGTCCTTGTGTTCTCTTTTCCCTTCTGCCCGTCTTGAAGGTGAGCAGCCACTCAGAGCCTTCGTCCCAGTCGCTGAGCCTTCAGCAACCGGCCCAGCAGCCACCACCACCTCCTCCCCCTCCTCCCTCGCAGCCCCAGTACAGTTTGCCCGTCCCGGAGTCGCGGGACAAGCAGCTCTGTTTCTCGGATTTCGAGGATCTCAGCGCCTCTTTTCGCAGTCTTTACAAATGCGTCTTTGAGCAGTCCTTCTCACAGCAAGGTGGGTGTCAACCTGCGGTTTAGTGTGCATCTGTTCATGTGAGCCTGTGTAACATCGTAATTGACACATGTGTTAGCCAAAAAAAAAAAAATAGTGTAAACCTCTATGTCAGGCTTCATGCACATAATTAACTGTCAAACCTAAGCTGCTAATGAAATGAGAATAATTTAACATTGCTTTCATAGCGGTAAAAGCATTCTAGTATTAACCTCCACCACACACTCCTCCTACTCTATTGTATTTTAATAAACAAAACAATCTGTTGCTCCACATATCTGCGTGTTACGGCTCGCTCAGTCAAATGAGTAAAGGCAATTAAGAGGAAGAATTCAACAGAAGGAGAAAAAAAACTCGCAAACACATCTGCAGTCGAGCAGAGCAAAGGGTTCTGCAGCTTTGATAGCAGCTAATTAGATTGGTTCTAAAGTTTGTGTAGCATCTTGCTAATTGCTTCCTGAAGCTTTCAGGTCACCAGGCCTCCTCCCTCTTGGACCCTTCACCATCCCCCCACCCTCCTATCACCTTCCCTGTCTTGCTCTCCTCTCCCTATGCACATCCACACTTACTTTCAGTAGCCGGGGAGACTGATGCGCTATGTTGAGTGCTCCTTCCTTGATTCCCCCTCTGACAAGGTCCCCTTCAGTTTGTGGTCGGGGGTGCACACACAAGAAAGAGAAGACGGTGAAAATACAAGGTGTGGGGGGGGACGTGACACAGAGACCTAGACAGAAAATGAAGGAGTAAATGTACCTAAAGGGCCCCTTAAGTGTGAGGCTTAGCAGGACATGGTGTCAGCAGTCATTGTATTTGAGAGTTTGAGTCACAGTGAATGAGCCAGACCGCAAACTCGTCGCCTCCCTTAAAAAAACACCAGTCCAAGACCACGCAGCAAGCTGTAACTGAGTCAAGGGGTGTTGCCTTTATTCTCCGACAGATCTTCAATTCCAGGTCAAACTAAAGGGGCAAAATAAACATGTCAGGCGTGAAAACTCGTTTTACAATCCAGCTTCAACTGTAATCTTCTTTCCCTGATGTCACAGTAAAATCAAAGAGACTAAAATGGCATTAGGGCCAGTTTCAATTCAAGATGTGGCAGCTCTTGAAATGCCAGTACAATAAATAAGGAAGGAAAAACGTAAGCGAGACAGCTAAAAGCCCTGCATAGACGTGCATTTAATCATAAATAAACATCAGCTATGAAGCATTTTTCAGAAAGCACTGACCAGACACTTGGCAGCAGGAATTACAGGATTGGAGTAAAAGATACTTTAACAAGCAGGTAAAGTGTAACGACTCCCTGATGGCAGGAGTTAAAATTCAGCCAAACGGATGTGCTCAGATAGACTCAGAGTGCTCATCGATTTCTTCTGATTTGTTGGTCACAAAAAGAATTCAAGTCCCTCTGTTTCACTCCACTGATCTTTGAGGAGATCTTAACATTCGGCTACTGTTCTGCCAGTTCCTTTCAGCACTAAGCAATAAAACAGCATCCAAAAGATAAACAACTTAAGATTAAAAGCACCATGTAAAAGGGATCAAGTTTCTGACGTGGGTGCACTTTCATCTCTCTGCTATCAGACCTTACTCGATTAAACCCTGTACATTATAACTTGCATTACACTCGTAAATATTTTTGTTGCACATGGCACAAATGCAGGAAGAGCACAAATTGGTCCAGTTTACTCAGAGAAAACAAAAGAAGATTAACAAGGTGGCTGCCTATTTTACAGCTTTTTTGCCTGTCAGTATTCATGATGACAGTAAAGAAGATTTTTTTAAAAAAACAACTTTGTGTGTTTGTCATAGAAATAAATTTTAATAACTAGCAACAGAGAGGTCACTGGACTGAAATCATGACATGTTTAAGGTTATCTATTTGTGGAAACTACAACAGCACATGGTGTAGCACATCAATCATTACCTTCTTCAAAACTTAAATACTATGAGTCCAGTTTATTTTTGCACAAGTTGTCAGCCGCATAATTACATTATGTGCTTCTCTCAAGATCACTTGGCCTTCTTGATCTTCTCCTTTGAGTAAGTGTTTTTTTGTTTCTTTGTTTCTGAGCGCTGCTCAAGTACCAGTGCTGCGTTATTTCTGAAAGCTGCAATTTTTTCACATAAAAGAAAACTACTAATAGTGATAAACATAATTAAAAAAAAAACATCTGAGTGCTCAGAGGACATCAGTTGGAGTGTGATGGTGGGCACAAGCAAAATGCTGATATGACTTGATGCTCAGGGTTGATGAGCACCAGAAACTGAACCATAAAACTGATAGATTGTAAGGCTCCTCTGCTGCAGGACAGGTCTGTTTAGCTGAGGAAATTATTGAATTTGGTCACATATCTATTAAAAAATAATTTTATTTACACTAAGCATCCAGTTGATCAATTATTTTATGAATAGTATACCGTTTTTTCTTTTTTGTTTGTTTTTTGTTTGGTTTTCTCATCCTCACCTGTGATATTTTATGTTTTATTTATTTTCCTACCATGGCAGGTTTAATGGGTATGCCCGGCGACTCCACCCAGCCGGCCCGGACCGCCTGCTCCTACCAGCACTCTCCTGGTGCAGGAAGCGGCGGCGGTGGCCACCACCACCAACACAACCGCGGCCAGGCTCCACACCACCCCCACCACCCTCAGCAGCACCTCTCCCCTCACTCCACCCACAGCCAGCACCAGGCGCACGCTCAGCACGGCCAGCACCAGCAGCATCCTGCTCATTCCCAGCAACACTCATCTCTCTCCCACCAGAGTCACACTGGGCAGACCTGTCCCACAACAGGTGAGAACATAGTTGCCAGAATTTAACCCTTTTTTTTTTTTCTTTTTGACTTTGGTGACACCTATTGGTGGCACAACAAATCAAATAAGTCAGTATTGCAGGCAGCAAAGCATGCTGAGTACCTGTGAATGAATCTGCTAAAAACACCACGCTGATTATAACAGTTTTCAGTTTTCACTATAATTGTCTGCTTTTTTTTCCTAAAGAAAAACATATCTGATTAGTTTAAAAGATGATGTAATCACACAATCACTCTTTGCATAAACAATCTAAATTATTTACTGTAAGTCTCCAGCATATAGTATTATTCATCAGGTGTCATATTTGAGTGTAGCTGACAAGAAATCAGGTTGTTTTTAATGAGGTCTGTGAACAAATGGTTACTTTAAAGCACCCTTTAACTTTGCTTGCTATTGTTATTCACATCATACAAGCAGCTGAGAAGGACAATTGTTAATTTCAACTTTGGAGATGAATTAGTGAAATAGGAGGTGTTGGGAACTTCTGATGATATGAGGGGCTCTATTTTTTTGTCAGTCTGGGCACAGCACAGACACAGGCCTAAGATCTGGACACAGGGAGCACACGTAGGTGTGGCATTCTTTTTTTTGGTAATTTGGTGAACACAAACGCAAGCGCATCTGCAGCCTGACGCAGTGGTAAAGTAAGAGGAATAGATGATTAGATGGTGTGTCACAGCTGATGTTAATAATGGCCAATCAGATCAGCTCCTCTCATTCCTTGTAACACCACTGTGACGCACCATATTGTCAATTTGGTAATGGCTGAGGACGAAGCGAACTCTACCCAGGAGGAAACAGACATACTTGTCTGCGAGGTTCATGTTTGTAATCTCCAACAAATTTACGGTACCATGAGTAAACCTCCACAAGCTGATGAAGTCAAATTGAGTAGAAGAGGTAGCTTCCTCTGGTGTTATGAGAACCGCTGCCCAGTGTAGGAAGTGGTTTAATAATGTAAGTGGCTGCTGCGTCATGACACGCATCAACTGCCGGATTCACATCCAGTTCAATAAAATAGAGTCAGCTTAATATTTTACATGATTAACTGAAATAGAAGGTTGTATTTAATATTAATGTTTGGATTATTCATGCAAGTGGGATCAAATATGGAGATCATCCACAAAACCTGCCTGCTGGATTTTGGACAGCTCTGTTCATGTGCACTCTTGCCCATTAAAGCCGTGAGAATAGCGCCCCGCCGGCTGAGCTGCACTCAGACCTGGTTTTGGCTGGCGGAGGCGCCCAAGCTCACTGCAAAAATGACAGCAAATTGCAGTGCACCAGGGCATCTTAACTGACACACCATTTGTTGTGCTGCTCCACCCAGCTCAGCGCAGCTGCGTTCATGTCCTTCCAAAAATAGCACCTTGGCGCAGGTGTGGAAAAAAAGCAACTTGCACTGCACCAAATTACCAATACACCCAGACCTGCATTTAGACCAGCTTTGCGCCCGTACAAAAGTAGAGCCCTAAATTTCCCGGTTACAGAAAAACTTGAGAAGCATCCGTGAACTGGTGCGAGAATGACTCTAAAGCTTAACACTCATATGTCAAAGTAGCTATTTTAAAGTATTTTAAAGAAACTGTGTGGCCTGCACTGTTTGTTTATGTCTTGTTTTATTTTGTTAAGGAACCACTTCACATGTGTGTTTCAGTGAAAACAGAAAATTTAAAGTACATTTCAAATCATCTAGTGAGGCTCCAGGAGGGGGTAGGCATCTTCGTTTAGTGAGTCATAACAAAATGTTCCCACGTTTTTCCACTCTGATGCTGTATGCAGCATTAAGAGAAACCTCCAACAGAACCATGAAATCTAAGAGCATATTTACATTATTTCTTTGTTGCTTAACTAATCCAGAATCTAAATGTGAATAAATTCAAACTGCTAAATGTATTAACAAGTGATGTCTCGTCAACCCAGCAATGCAGGTACTTGAACTTAGCTTGTATGTTTGTAACCACAATTCTTCAAGAGTTGTACATATAGAGTGATGTCATACAGCACCAAACAATGATTATACTTCTCCACGCTCCCAAAGCCGCATTGGTGTGAATGCAATTCAGCCCAACACACATAATAGGCTTGTCTGTGCACAGGCTCATTGCATTTATATTATACTCTCTTCCTCTGTGAGGTCCCAGAGCATTTGATATTATGAGGCTGGGCTGATACAGACAGACATCTCCAAAGCTTCACCGAGGCTTTTCTGCTCATATTCCCAGTCTTTCTTTTTCTCCTTTGTGTCTCTGCAACACAGCTCTCAGGCCAAGAGAGGGACTATTCAGACAGTATTTATCTAGGTTAGTATTCCCCTCAACCAAGCTGAGGATGAATGAAAGCAATCCCTCTGTCTTTGATCCACGGCCTCACAATGTATTGTTGTTTAGTTTGTGGTGGTGAAGGCGGTGAAAAGCAGCTCCCTTTTCTCTTCTTCTGAGGCAGAGCTGTGACTGAAATTTTTCTGTGTGAAGTCACACCACCTTGTGGTTGACTGCGGAGACAAATTTGGCCTATTAAGCTCAATCAGTCCACCTGTTTCAGATAATTTAACTGATCATGCTGATCAGACTTATGATGTTCTCCTACACTGATAACTGATTAATAGTTTTTCCTCAAGAAGAGCTCCAAATGTTACATGGTACAAGTTTCTTAAATGTGACAATTGGCTGCTTTTCTCTCTTTCATATAGTTGTAAAAAAAAAATTTGTTTTTTTTAAATGCTAGTTAGATAAAATAATTAGAAAATGTCACCTTGGGCTTTAGGAAATTGGATGTGCTCTATCCACAATTTCCAAAATTTTATGGACCAAATGACTGACTGATGAGTCTGAGATATAATCTGCAGCTTAACTGATAATGAAAATAATTATTTGTTTCAGCAGTAATTTATTTTGTTGTATCTTTTATCTACCAATTTGACAACAATTTTAAATATATTGTTGGGTGTGTGTGCGTGCGTGTGTGCGTGTGTGCGTGCGTGCGTGCGTGCGTGCGTGTGTGTGTGTGTGCTCTCTTTCAGGCATGTCCTCAGACTGGTACCCCAACCTGGACTGGCTGAAGGAGAGCTGCCGCATTGCTACCAGCTACAACTGGGCTGACGTAGACCTCTCCCCATTTCAAGGTAACACACATACTGTACACACACACTCACACACACACTCACACACACACACACACCACAGAGTCCTAGTGCCATCAGTGTGAGCAGCATCTGAAATGAACACTGATCAAGCTGTCTACCGCAGTCTGTTTCAACACAGTGAGAATTGACAAAATGCTTGTGATGCCAATCAGTTACTTTGATTAAACCATTATGATTCCTGCCTGCACTTTCATGTGCACTCGCCCTTAAGGCACAATATTATAATACCCAGTGTTGTAATAATACTGGCCTAATAAAAGTCATTATCCTGCATCTGAGGGGTTGCCACACTGTTTCTCTTTTTCTCTCTCTCTCTCTCTGTCTCTCTGTCTCACACACACACACACACACACACACACACACACACACACACTGTCTCTCTCCCTCCCAATTGTATGATGTGAATAATCCAATTAGGCCCCGGCTCAGTAACAGCCTCTTATCACGGTCAGCGCACAAAGCCGGCAACATCCGCACACGATGGATGACGACAGCTGGTCTTATAACACACACGGGCCCGGCCGCCTCTCTCCTCCCGCAGCGCTTGACCTCCCTCACACCGCCGTAATGCCATCCTCCACCGTCCGCAGCTCCCCTTCAAAAAGCAGGGAGCAGGCCTCTTCTCTCTGTCGCCACCAAACACAAGCCTTTTGAATCAGATTTAGGGAAATACCAGTTGTGGCTTTGTTGAATGGGTGCGTCTTTGTTCATAAAAGTAAATAAAAAATGAGACGTTACAGGTTCAGAGTCTCATTTGTTTTGTGCTGTCAAATGTGAACAGGTGTTCCACCTGTTCACATTTGACAGAAATGGTAAGAGGCATGTTGAGTGAAGCATTGTTTGTCTGATAGAAAGGAATGCAAGAAATTATGTATAAGGGAGTCTTATGTATAAATTACAGTCAAAATCGAACTTGGGTAATTGAGTTATTTTCTATTGTTAAAACATTATCAAACATTGGGCAGGTCACACTTAAAGATGATTTTGTAAAACTGTAACTGAAAACTGTAGCAGCAGCGGACCTACTTTCATAATGAATAATGAAGAGTAAATAATCAAAGCTGAAAAACTTTCTTTTCCTCTTTATTTATCCATATAATTTAGTTCCCTACTTTTTTTCCCTTTGGGCACCAGGATGTGTGAGTTCATACATGTGTGTCTAGAATGTACAAGTATGTATGTATATGTGAAAATATATATGAATATATATTGCACATACAATGACTAGTAATATCTATACTGGTGGCTGATTTTTTTGTTTGTTTAAAAATTGTTTTCTTTTGCTTGTATTATCTTTTCACAAAAATTTAAAAAAATTTTATCAAAATGTTTAAACAACAGGAAATGCTTCTTTTTTTTTTTTAA
>JAQFJA010000002.1:11295918-11307517 GCA_029874485.1 Naso brachycentron
CAAGTGCAGCTGAAAAACACAAGAATAAGGGCAGAGAGAAGAAGAGAGCAGTCATGTAAAGCTCAGCAGAAACAGAAGGGAAAAATCAAGGGGGATGCGTTCTCTGCTGGAGGGAGAAATAGGCCGATACTGTGAGCCAGCGCCGGATTTTTCTATCATGGGCAAACACGCACACGCACAAATACTCCCACGTACACACACAAACATACATTAGTGCGCAGCGAGTGCACCACTAACCACCTCCAGGAAACCACATCTCATTTCTGCTTCTCTCCCTTTATTCCGCCCATTACAGCGGTAACAGATACGATTAGTGGAGTTTAATGAGCTCTGCAGAGATGAAAGTTCTGCTCGCTGCTCTCTGCTTCACAGCTAAAGAACCCCCGGGGTTCGGCTCCAGCAAGTGAATTATATGTGTTCCTGCGCCATCTCCGTCTCTTTATCGTCAGCATGTAAATCTAGCAGGTGGGAAGTCAGATGGCATTATATGCATTTGTGTACATGCTTGTAAACATGCATAATGTGTAAGGCTGTATGCAACCTGTTTATGGTGTGCCCACGACCTGTGGTTTGTTCATGAGTAGCAAAATTCTGTTTGCTGCTGTGTTATAATGAATACGAAGCAGAATGCATGCTGAATAGGACTGTAAGTACAGATAACTGTCAAGATAAAAATAACGTGACAAGGTTATCAGAAAAAAACATCATTATCTCCCAGATCCCAAGCCCAAGTTTTTTAAAGCAGAAAAACCTGCACAAAGTTGTTTTGCTAAAATATTTTATTCATTTTGATGAATGTATCATTTGGAGAGTGTCAGAAATTTAGAGGATTTTTCAGCCCGTTTTCATACATTTTGCATGCTGATGCCTATTGTGCCTATTTTTTCAGGGAAGGTAGTTCCTTTTGATAGCTCACCTTCACATCTCCCACCAGCCTTCATACTCGAAACCCACAGAGAGCCTCTGAAAACACTTCAAATATCATCTGAACACACACCTGATGCTAGGCAGTGAGAATATGTCTTAAAAACATAAAATACGCTGAAAATAGCTGTGCAGATTCCCTTATGAGAGATACCTGTGTGTGACAGCATCACAGTTCCATCAGGTCACATCTGTTACTCAAACAGACTTATACTTGATATTAATAGAACGATTGTTGCGCTCTTACTCATCTCTTCTGACATGAAGCTTGGAAATGTTTCTCACTACAGTGATTTGATTAGTTTTTCTATTTCACAGTGTAGTTAAATAAGATGAAAGTGCTGTAAACAACATTAGACTTCATCAGCATCAGCAATAGGTCAAATGTACTGTCATGTTTCATTGTCATCATTAGAGGGCAGTGTTGTATAGCACTACTATGTGTTTACTCAGTGGAAATGTTTTGGTTGCTCCTTTCTCTCAGTTAAAATCGATGTCGGATTGTTTTAAATGTCACATCGTAACTGATGGCTCAGATTTTGAAAAATTATCCTTTGGTCAGTTTTTAAACTTCACATTTAGCATTTTGGGTATTTTCTGACATAGTTCCCTCATAGTTTCCTTAGCTCTACCTTTAGATCTGTGGTTTTGAGTTATAGTTCACCCTCACCCTTAAAATGTTTTGTCCTTTTTGTCCCGTCACATAAGATGTTAGAATAATGTTTGTCTACATGAAAATACATTTTTAATATGTTGAAATCAGCTTCTCCTCTAAGCCTAGCTGGAATCTGCCACTGTCCAAAATAACTCCATTATGATGTTAATGATGCCGTTCATGGTTCTCACACAAACTAAAATTCATTAGTTTCAACTTTACTGCTTTTACAGTCTGCCTGTTCCATCTGCCAGATGTTTTAGAAGTGCATTGTTTTAAACTGTGCTTAATTGTGCGCACACTAAACCACATGCTGGCTTCCAGTTAAGCACCAAAAGAATTCGTCTCACCATTATGAACATAAAAATGACTATTTTCTGGCTCGATTGGTTCCCTTTTATGTGACCGTTGGACACTTTGATACAACCACCTCTGAAAAAATATGATCTTAGTAAAGAGCAACAATAAAGTAATTAGCATCTTTTTATAAGATGTGTCTCTGGTGCAAAACAATGACCAAGTTCTTTTCATATTGAAACACTGCATAAAAAATCATAAAGGGACCCATCCAGTTTACTCTGCCGGATAAATAAAAGTTACAGTTTTAATGGGAAATTGTTTCCCACTTTCACTGATGACTGCTGAGGAAATTACCTTGAAGGTGATTTATTTGGTACGACCTTTCTTCATGAATGTCTCAAAAGGATTTTACTGGGAAGTGATTAGATCTGACTAATGATAATAATTAAAAATCAATCACAGGACAAATGAGGCTATGCATCATCATACATCAGTAGCATTATGGAGAGATGTATTGGATGCAGATTTTGAGTTAACATTTTAATGCCCCTGCAAAGATTTAGTACTGATACTAAAACAGTACTTTGTTTAATACTTTGCATAGTGGAATATAAATATTAAAATTAAAAAACTTTTTACTATGTGACAAAATAATAAACTAATTAGAATAAAATATATATGATGATGTCAGTTTGAACTTAAATTTTTAGTTCTTTTTAATGCCATGTGCATTTTAGTAAGTGAACGTGATTGACAATTGAAAATTACAACAGCTACACACTATTTCATACAACGTTAGATTAGGTTTTTCAATACTTCACAGCAGAATGAAGAACTTTGGTAAGTGCGACCCTGTCCGACTCGCTGTATAGAAGCAAATGAAAGTCTGACATCAGAAGCCCCAGAAATGGATTTTGGCATTTCAATTCTCCATGTTTCTCAACATTTCTCCAAAATTTCATATGTGCTGCAAACTATTCCCATGAAATAAGGCCCTTTTATCT
Organism: Naso brachycentron; assembly: GCA_029874485.1. Lineage (NCBI taxonomy): Eukaryota > Metazoa > Chordata > Actinopteri > Acanthuriformes > Acanthuridae > Naso > Naso brachycentron. The sequence goes on from JAQFJA010000002.1 coordinate 11,298,802, forward strand.
CGACTTTAGTCTGACAAGTGCACCTTATCCTATTAGGTGTGCTGCATACATCCTTTCAAACTTTTTTCATCTGTAGTGATCTTATTTCCCCTGGCACCCAGAGATCTCCCTCCTAAACAGATAAAGGCCTGACGGGTGCCACTGTGGCCTCTCCTCCTCATTTGTTGTGCTGCTCCTGCTGTATAGGAGGAGATGTAAGGCACTTTGAGATTTTTCAATGCAGGGAAGACAGACAGGAAATTGAGGGAAGGAGACGGGAGAAGCACCAGGCCTGATTTGAGTGACAATTTTATTTTCTTTGCATCCATTGTAATCTAACTACTGCAATTTTATCTTTCCTTTCCCTTCCCGCCTCCATAACTTTGCCTCTCTTTCATCAGCTTTCAGATTTGCTGAAGGCAAGCTACCGGTGAAATCTATTTCAGTTTGCAGCTGAATGACAAAACCTGTAGTTTTGTGGGTTTTGCATCGTTATCTTTGGCAGAAGGGGTTATTGCATCACCCTGTTGGTCACAGTGATATATAGGATTGGACTTACACAAAATTTGTATATGAAAGAACACAAGTTTACATCATAAATGTTTTGTGTGGTTCATCAGTATTAGCCTGTTAAAATGTTTCCTAAAGTAAAATGGTTGTTGTCATAGAGCCTGACAGAAACACACGAACCTGTTAGTACAAATGCATTATATAACCTGCAACATAATGAGTTCTATTATCAATAATTTTACCTGTTTGGTCTGTTGTTGATGAAAGTAGTGCAGGCAAGAAGAGAAAGAAGTGTTTATGTGTATATGTGATCGTTGTCCTGAATTGATTTTTGGTGATACACGTGGAAGAAAGACTAAAAAGCATTGACTGTGGGCTTCATTAACTGGTTAATAGTTTGCCTGTGAGCTGATGCAAGCTGCTTCCGAACCCTTTGGCTGAACCTTGTTGCTTAAAAGGCTTAATGATTGCAGCGTTACAGGGAAGTCGATATTTGATGTTGAATCTACAAGATAAAGGTGCGTGCTTGTGTTTATGTACGTGTGTGTGCATGTGTGTTAGTGGTATGACATGGGATCAGGGTTAGGAAGGTTACTTTGAAAATGTAATAGGTTACGGATTGCTTGTTACCCTATTTAAAAAATATATTAAGTAATACAACTATTTTAATTATTTCAAAGTAAGGTAACTTATTACATCTGATTATTTTTTTACATTTCTAACAAATGATTTTGTCTTTCAACCATTCGCAAATGCTTAAACCAGGCAGTGTCAGTGGCAGACGTGGGGCGCCGCAAAGTCAAACAAGAGAACCAATCAAAAGCATCAGAAAAGCATCAAACTTTGCTAAACCTTGGCCTTGACTGAAAATGGCAAATGAAGGCATTGTGCTCTACAAAAACATGCAAGGCAACAAAATGAATATTATTCAACATATAGCCTGAGCTTTTTTCAGGAACATTTTTAACATTTTTAAAAGTAACTGTAATTCAATTACACATTTTTTCATTGTAAATGTAAGACAATCAATATTACACAGTTTCAGTCATAAATGCCTGTATGTTCATTAACTAACCAGTAGAGAGCAGTAAGAGTAAGCAGCTCAAACCACATCTGCCAAAGCTTTGTACATAAATGCTGATGTGCGTCTGTGAGTGGTTTCCACAGCAGTCAGAATATGCTGAAATTAGCAGGAAAAGAAAATGTGCGCTTTACCTTTAAATCAATCACAATTAGATAGAAACTAAAAATGTGTAGCATAGACTCTTGCTCACCTATCAGCTTACTGTAAACTGTTTGTGTGTTGGACTACGTTTAGAGAGGTGAACTGGCCACAGTGTCTGAGAACAGGCGACAACCAGCCCACTCAACGTGTTCAAACATCTGATGTGAGCTCAACTCTCACCTCGGGGGGACGCCGTCTTCCTCTCCAGCCCCCTCTTTCCCTTCTTATCTGCGCCGCCTTCAGTGCCGACTTGTCAAATTTCCTACTCAAAGCTTGTTTGCTCGGAAATGTCAGCCACGGTGAAAGAATTTTTTGGTTATGTAACACATTAATCTATGCTCCCTTTTTTTTTCCACGTGGGCTTTTGTGTGTGAAAGAGGCTTTATATATTCATGCTGAAAAGACCCTATCCACATTCTTGAATTAAAATCCTTCTTCTCGATGTGGTTGGCAGGTTGGATTTCTTTATTAGGCAGAAGTGTGCCACGATGCCAGCAGAACACAAGAGATTTAGTATTTTCAGAATGTGTATCAAGTGACCTCTGCACAAAAGGTCGATCCTCGTTCACTGCAAGTCTGTCTCCCTTTCTAACTGACAAAGCTGTAAGTTTGAGGTTTTAGCAAAGTTTATATGCTGTGAAAGATGGATAATTAGACATTAGGGTTAAGTTTAAGAGCTCATGAAAAATACCAAAGACACTTATGCTAAAAAGGCACAAAAATATGGAAATTGCTTCTTCTCCAACTCTTTCATTTATCCAACAGTTCCACCATGTGGGTGGCCTCGGAAATGTTTCTGTCGACCTTTCAAAGACTAAGGGGGGTTAATGGCAAATGGAAGAGGCTTGAGGAAGTCTGTGTGTGTGTGCGTGTGTGAGTGTGTGAATGTGTGTGTGTGTGTGTGAAGAGGAAATACAGTGGGGCTGGCAAGTTTTTTATGTGAAAGGCGGGCCGAGGAGGAAACCTGGAAGGAGAGGTTTGCCAGGGACACACAAGGGCAAGAAACAGGGAAACAAAAACAGGATGACTCTCAGGCGGACATGGAACATTCTGGACCAGAAAGGGCGTTGACAGAGAAAGTCGGTGACAGTGTGACAGTTGAAAACTGCATTCTTCCACCCTGTTATCTCTGCTGTTCCTGCTCGGAGAGAAGCTGGCCATACAGCCACAAAGGAAGAAGAATTATGTGTGTGTGTATCTTGTGGTGCCTTGATATTGAAAGCATTTTATGATCCACATAAGCCTGCCTGCACTCTGATAAAGACTATATAAAAAAGCTTTAATTTGAACTTTTTAATAGTCTCTTGTAATGCCATCTTTTTGCTGGAGGATCGAGAGGAGTGCAGTTGATGTTAAATTCACCAAATTGATGGCCGCTAGTTTTTAATCACTGCATCAAATACCAAATAGATCAAATGCTCTGTGTGTTAACAGCCTATTTGTAGTGACATTTATTCTTGTCTGTCCTCTAGCTGTGCAGTCTCTGAACAGCCTGAATGACCAGATTGCAAGTTTCATGGTGACTGGACCCAAGCCCCTGGAGCAGGAGGAGAATGACTTCCGTCCTCCCGAGAAGGAGACGCTGCAGAAGTCCATGACCCTGATGAGGCACCTCCTCGTGGATGCACAGGTACTAGAAACAGTACATTTCTTAGCTCACAATAAGACAGGTGGGGCAGAAGAGATGTTCGTCACTGACAAAATGGTTGTTGGATCCACTGCGTTTACATGGACTTGAGTATCCCAGTTATGAGCCAAATCCCAGTTTTGATCATATTCAGGATATAGTGTTTACATGCACACAGAAAAACCCTGTATACATGATAAATACTAGTGTCCCGGTTTCTGGTAACTGCGTCTTATTTTCACAGGTGCCAATGACGTTTACTGTTTACAATACAAACAATGGCAATATCGAAATCTGACAAAAATGACACCACTGCCTGTATGCGTAGCATATTTAATTATTCATTAGCCTACTGAAAGACAAAACTCATTTTTGTTACACTTCAGAAGTGAGACGCTCTGGTTGCTCCTGCCACCATGTTTGTTTTTCTGTAGGTATTATGCTTCTGCGTTGAATCTACGTCTTACCCGGGCATACCTCCACGCAGTCTAGTGCCCTACACCGTAGCCTATGCCGTACCGTGACGTGCATCTCCCCAAAAATGTCGCTACACGTCGCAGCGACACAGACCAGAAGCATTGTGATTGGTCCGCTTAGTGGACTCCCATTTTCCGGCTTCTCCTCCCGTGCTTGGCGGTGGTGCTGCCTGGGATTGTGATCTGTATTGTTGGTACGAAACAAGACACGCTGTCTCTGCAGCTGTTACAATCCACCTGACCGATTGGATGCAGTTATTATAGGGTTAAACTCTTCCTCTGGAGCAGCTGAGCTGTCGGAGTGTCTTTGGGTGAGAGAGAGAGAGGAGAGAGGGCTGCCGCGGCACAACCAGCCGCTGATAAACGCTGCCATATTGAAACAAAGTCGTTCAAACTCGGTGTGAGAGTTGCGGAGAGGCAGCCCTCTCTCCACTCTTCTCAGCACAGAAACAAAGGTGCAAGCCGAAGTGTGTGTGGTTACCACGGCCATCCGCTCAACATCTCAGCAAAACAAACGTGCCAGCCAGCGCACAATCATAAATGCTCAAAGCAGCGTAGGCCTCTTGCGTATGTTACGCTGTAGGCTTTGTGTGCGGCCAACGCAGAAGCATAAATAGGGCTTGGCTGATACATGCCACAGTATCCTGTTTTCTTTCGGATTACTCTAGGTAGCCAAATGGGGTTTCTCAAAACCGGGTAAGGGTGTAAGACATGCATGTATTCATTCATATACATATATATTTTTTAATGTGTTTGTGGTTCATTCTTTCATGTGTTGTATGATCATATAACATCATTACTGATGTCTTTTGTTCAAAACACTTTACCCACAGAGATGAAAAATATACATTTCACTTCCTCGTCCAGTGTCTGTTACTATGTCAAGCTACGCAAGTCTTATGTTTTACCTGTAAGACTCCTGTTTCATTGTCTCTCTTCCTTATTTGTGATGTGATAACATCAGATCGCCACACAGTCAGAGAAGTTCAAGTGTACTTCTGCTCATAGTCCAGTTATTAAAATCCCAGCACAGAGCTTCTCTCCTGCCGCGCGGCAGACATCGCTGTCAGCCAAAGACTCAGTCACAGTGGAAGGCAGAGGAGGTTGTACCACCGTCTGGATTAAATATGTTTTAGCCGACTTTACTGACAGTCATCACAGAGCCAGGAGCATTGGAGCAGCCAGTACGCTGCCCTCTGATTCAATCATTAGTCTGTAAAGTTTACAGCCTCCCAGGCTGTTGCTCCTGAGTTACTCTTTGCACAATGTTGCAAAAAATGTGCGTTGAATCAAGAGACAAGATGCAAGATGCACTTTTAGGTCACAGCTCTAAAATTTTTCACAAGAATTTATTCATTTGAATGAATTAGTTGGAGTCAGTGATCGTGGTGAAGTTAGCGAGTCACTGTTTTGTGTAGAGTTCAGCTTTTGATACACACATATGTGGCATTGAACAACCCATTAAATATTAACACATCTGGGATGAAGTCAGAATGTCACCACCCACTGTGTGGGCAAATAGTACAAAAACCACGAGTCAGTTGATTAGTTAGGTAGCACAAAATGAATCTAGATAATTAAAATTATTGTAGTCAGTTGCTTCTTCGAGTGTAACACATTTGAAGATTTGCTGCTTTTCTGTCTTTACTGTAATTTGAATTCGTTTGAGTTTTGGCCAAACCAAATTGTGAGTACCTTACCTTGGGTAAATTGTGATGGCTATATTTTTCTTGACTGATTAATTGATAGATTGATAAATTTAGGAAATAATTGAGGGATAATCAGGGTAAAATAATCATTAGCTGCAGACCTAAGTGCAAAGCAATGAGATAATCCCATACTGATATAAGACAAGAAACACATAATCCGCCTTATAAATTGCTGTATAATGTGATCTTAGAGAACAAACATCAAAAAGATGCTTGGAATTTGTGAAATTACAACAGAGGAAAAACCTAGTTTGTGCCAGCACCTGGCAGACTTGTAGTGTAGGAGTAGACTTCATGCTTCATTTTGTAGCAGTGCAAATTGTTTGTGAAAACACAGAATGCTATTTGTGAGCTGCTCCGGCAAAGGGCCGCGGATGAAATGAAAATATTGACTGTGTGTAATAGGGGTGCAGCAACAAGGTTACATTTCCTCCATCACAGTCAATTGCCACTTAAATTCCCTCAGTGCAATGACGAATCTACGGAATACAACTGCAGTGTTAAAAAGTATTCGGAACAGATGATTTTTTTTTCTTGCCACCCTCAACCCTCTCCTTCTACGACTAAATATTCCTCCGAGTCCTCTTTTTCAGAGATGAACCCAGTGTCCTCAAAAGTGAATTTTCTGGAGCATCAATCACCACAAATAAGCAGATGTGAGAATCTTTGAGGTTTAATGTTTGTGGACTACAAGCATGGCAGCTTTTGTTGATGAAAGCATGTACTAAACTATTATTGTTGTGTCGAATAGAGACAATGGGAACATGACATTAATGGAGCCCCCCTCTCCTACATGTATTTTCCCTCCCTCTTTTTCTCCTCTTGTTTCACTCAGGATTTTGCCGATGATTTTACGTAACCTTTGCGAGGGAAGAGGAGGAAAAAGGAGGAGATGAGAGGCTTGAGCTTCAATTAAGGAAGGGAGGATGCTGCCAGCTGGAGTGGCAAGAGTGTGATTGAGCTGTTAGAGAATTAATACGCATATGCCTCCAAGTTGTGTTAATTCATTACAGTGTTATTTGTATTCCCTCACACACATAGAAATTCATTTGTGCTGAAATGTACTGTGTGAGCTCCAATGTAACAGATGTTGTTGAATAATACTGGTCATGAACTCTCATCTACGAGGTTGCAAGACTTTAAATGCTTGCTTGTTCCCTTCTGTTTAGCCATTATGTCATTATTAATACAAAACTAAAATAGGTTTCCTCACAGATCGAAACAGAATATACCTAAGCGTTTTTACCTCTTTGATTCTCTCAGTCTCTCGTTTTTTTTAAATTCTTAATCTTAAGTCTAAAAAGCATGAGTAATACTCATAACTGAAGGAAAATTCACCTGCACACAAGGACAGGCGACATGGAGACTACTGAGAGATTTTCTGCTCCTGCGTCTTTCGTCATATTTAATTTGTCAAGTCTGATCTGTGGTATGTCGATGATGCTGATGACAGATCAGCAGCCGTGTGTAGAATAAAACAGTGATTTGGAGACTGCTGTGCTCGTTGATAGAAAACCTGATCAAATTTCACAAGTGGAAATTTTGTCCCTAGACAATTAAGGGTTGGAAAAATAAAATCACATTTTTTTTTAAAACTCCATCTCTAAATGATCATTGAAATGTTCTTATGAATTGATACTAGCTAATTTATACAAACATAACTTGAGTGTCATTTCCAAATAATGACCAGCTACTTTGAAAAAACATTAATTGGCAAATTAAAATTTTATATATGATAATATCAAAAAACAATATTTGAATGTAGACTTACATATGCTTGTTGCTAGCATTGTTTCAGGTGTGAAAAACAATCTTATTGTCATAATTGGCTTAAATAATGGCGAACCATTAATCAAAATATTATCAAAATCACAATATGGCCAAGTACAATGTTGAAACTGAGGAGCTGCATTTTTTTATGGGTAAAATGGGTCACAACATCTTTAACAAAGTACTTTGGTTCTACAGAGATGCTCCGGCCTTCAAATCGTGCTTTCCAGATGTAAAGGAACATGCCTGTTTTGTGCAGAACCCACAAAAATAACATGTTTATCTTTAAAAAGACTAAAGACTCAAGTCCTGGCTGCTGTCACACTAGCAATATCCGTCAAAACAAAAGCGGTCAAAACAAAAGGTTTTGTTTCTGACTGTAACTGAATGATATCGATGCTTTATTTTGTTTAACTTCCCCTTTGACGGGTCCTCTGCAGTCCAGCAATGACTGAGGGAGGCGCACAACACTAGCTGAGACACACACTGACTTCACGAGGTAGTTGACCGCAAATCTGTAGTTTCAAAAATCCTTCACTTCCTCAGCTTGATCATGGTAGTTTTTAACAAACCATTACTACTGTTCTGCAAGAGACACCTCACTGCAGAGCTGCTTTCTGTGGATTCGTCTTTTCCTCCAAAGACCCATCTGCTGTGTATCCTGCAGTCAAGCTGGGAGGAGATTGGCAACTGAGCTTTTGCCACCGACCCTCCCTCTATCTCCCCCTCCTCGTGCTGTATCTGGCTGTGACTACATTAGCTGAGCTGTCACTCATCAACGGAGAGAAGTGGGGAGAGAGAAACCGAGAGTTAAGCACAGGGGGGACGTGGACGTGGTTTGGAGGCCAGTAAAGGTGACTTTGACAGTGACTGAGTGGAGGCGCTGATAAATAACATCTATCTGACTCCGTCTGACCTCCACTCTGCTTTAATCGTCAGTGGAGGGCTGCAGACATGTCTGCCACTCTTACAGGAAAAGCAAATTTAGATTCATGCACGCAGTGGCCTTTTTTGTGCAGGTACCAAGATGCACAAAATGTTAGAGCTGAGAACAATGACTATAGAAACATATCAGATCAATACTACATGTAATGAAATTTTCACAAAAAGCCAGCAATTGTTAACACAGAGTGAATCGATATTGCTAGCATTGCCAGCTATGCTGAGAGAATCAATATTGTACGGCTGTAAAGGGTACTAACTTAGCTTTGCCATTAGGTGTTGTAAATTTAAAAAGTCTTTTCCTGAACTCACTGACATGGATACAGTATTATTCAAGTCCCTGAAAACATGTGCAATGCATTGAAGTAGGTGGATGGGAATTGTGACTTACAGCTGCACTAATCAATATTTTCTAATGAACAGTGGGTCAAATGACGAAGTGTAATGTAAAAGCGGTCTCTCTTAGTGATGAACTCAC
>JAQFJA010000002.1:11330668-11344363 GCA_029874485.1 Naso brachycentron
TTCATATGCTAATCCATACCCCCAGCACACACACTAATTACTGATCCTCAGTGAGACAGTGAGTTCTGATTTGCTCCGCTGACCAGCAGATGCTTTCAAAACCCCAAGAGGAAGACATTAGCAACGGTGATGTACACATTTCACGCCGGGTTTCAAGCTTAACTCACCTAAAACTAGTAACCACTCTTTGATATTAGCTTTTAGGGGTACAGATGTAATTGTGAGTCTGACCAAGTGACTCAAAAACATTTCCATGAGCAGGTAGTTTATTGTTGAAATGATTTTTTATGACATTCTGAAGCTGATCATGACAAAAATAACCAAGGGCAGCAATACTGAAAGAAAAGTTAAATGTCATATATTTCAAGGTAAGTCACGTAAATGTGAACTTTTTTTAGGAAAAAACTCACTCCCATGTAATTTTAGGCTCTTGTAGTTTTTTATAAAACTACCAATGTCTTTTCCTCAGCATATCTTGCCTACAAATGTAAAAAAAAAAAAAAGTATATTCATCACACCTGCACAGCAGCTACCCCATACTGAACCCTTAGCCCAAGGCAAATATGCAATGTATATATATTACAGCCTACATATGCAGATTTGATGACAGATACTTACTCCTGAGGAACGACAGACAGTGTTGGGGTTGGATTTAAGATGTAAAAGTATAAATAGACCAAAACTAATTATCTGCAAGAGTCCAATAGATTTTTATGACACCTGACAAAAGATGAATTTCATAAATGATCATCAAATCATTTGGGGATTATTACCCCCCTAGTGTGTGTGTGTGTGTGTGTGTGTTTCACTGTGTAAGTGTGTGCCTGCCCTCCCCTGTGACTAATGTATCATATGCGGCACAGGGTCGTCTATAAATAACAACATGATGTTCATTTACCATGTGGGAGGGGTGACTTGTGTCTGGGCAGATGGATGGTGAAGTGTGTGTGTGTGTGTGTGTGTGTTCATTCTCCATCCCCTTGCTCGCATACTGTAGCGGGCGGTCAGGTTTTATTTGAAGCTTCAATATTTGGCCCACACACATGCTCTGAGTGCCCGCGGCAATGGTAACATTTTTTGGGAGTACACAGCAGTTGCTCGCTACCTCCGTTGTGTAGTGTGGTGACTGATCTGTGCTTACCACATGCAGGAACGGTTGGGGTCTAAGTTCACATAACCTTGGGAAACAATAACAACACCGCTCTACTGCTGAGTGAGTGGGCATGCTTTGACAGTCCAATGTCAGATTATAGCTGAGAAATGCAGGACTGAGTTGGGGTGTTGGGTGGGAACTGGGGGAGTTTTTCTCCCCCCTGGGGCTTAAAGACAACAATACAAAGTAGTTAATTACAAGTGATTATTCTTCACAACCAACAATTAGACTCTAAACTGTCAAAACATATTTTCTTGGCACTGAGGTTGGTTACTGAGAGAATGAGAACAATTTTTTTTTTCATCTAGTAAAACTTTTTCCTGTAGCATTCAGTGATGCAGCAGTATTGCATTTTTAGCAGTGACACTGCTTGTCCACTAGAAGCCCCCTGGTGCCAGAGTGTCCTTTAACCAGACACTCAATCTACTTTACAAGTTGTAAAGTATCCCTGTATAAACAAAGGATAAATAAAAACCAAAAACAAAAAAAACATTGTATTTAGTAAGTCTCCTCTGTTCCATAAAGTCCAGCTTGTATTGTAGCGTGGACAATTCACTATTTACTAGCATGATAGTGAGGATTACATTAGGTTATTCATTGCTGACACTTCAAGTCACGATTATGACGATTATGTGATTATTTGCAATTCACCACGGTTAGATTATTGTGAGTGTTTTTAATGTGATTGATGACATAAACGATAATTGTCCCATCCCTACTCGTGGCTTGGGACAGCACAAAAAGCTGTAAATGCAACTTTATTTTTGTTTTAATAATTTTTTTTTCTTTTATTCAGTTTATTTGCACAACCAACAGACACAGAACAAGAGTTGCTCTGTTTTGGCCTCAACCAGCCCCTGAGAAAAATATCTGCCTGTTTAGATGTTAAATGCCCCACTGTGGTCATTAATGTGTCACTGACTTTCTCTGCCTGCTGTTTGGTGCTGGACATTGGTCAGTGGGTCTATCAGAGGTTTTGACTAAAAACAGCTGCTGGCTGCTGTTGGCAACAAGATGGATGAGTGCAGTAAAACTGAATCAAAACAGTGAAGTTTGGTGCATTAACACCAAAACAATTATCTTATTGTATTGTTTATTTATTTACACTATAATAGATCATTTTCATCTTGTAATATTGTATATTTTCTGTTTTTAGTTTATAATATTCACTAATGCAGTTTTTAATATTTCTGTAAATATTCCTGAGTAAGTAAGCAATATTTAATGTTTGAAAAACATGCTAGGTTTCAACACAATGCATAGCACCGGGACCAAAAAAAGTTTATGTTGGACAAGTTGATTACCCAGTCATTGGTCCAGTTTGACTAGTGGCTAAAAGATTGTCACTTTTAGACGAAGAGAGTAGACAAAGGATGCCAACATATCAAAAATGTGGCACGTTGAAGTGAAAGGTCAGAACTACTGTAAATTTTGGGACATTCAAAGCTCAGATAGGCAGTTTACATTTGGTGTCATTGCGCAAAGATTCTATAATAACCTTTCAGCACGTTGTAATTCAGGTGGTCTGAGAGACTCCTGCGCCTCTCCGTGGCTCTGTATGGTCTGTATTTAAACCGTCACAGGGTATTTTTGGCCAATCAGGGGTCATTTCAGCGAGCACATGTTCCTATTGGCTGCTCTACACTGTGCTTCTTAGTGACAGGTGACGTTGCTATGAGCTGATTGGCTGTTGAAACAAGTGATGTGCATATGTTCTTAAACAGGCTTGAAAAGTTGAGTTGCACGCGACGCTATCAGTCAGCTTGAGTTGAGGTGAGACGGACCATTTAACTGGTCTGGCTGCAACTGTCCCAACAACCGTTTCGTCTTGCCGTAAATTTTTTGTGTAAATTGGCCTTAAAAGAGAGAGTGACAACAAATGAAATAAAACACAAGCTGGAGCAAAAGCAGGGAGGAGAGAGTGCAGCGGAATTGCTTCCTTAGGAGTCTCATGTGACAGCTAGCTTGATTTCCAGATGTTGCCTACCCCAGCTTTGTGTGTTTAGATTAAAAAACATGGCTGTCATTAAGAGTTTCAAGTCATAAAGCAGTCTAAGATAGTTTGCAGATGTCGGAAGATTTTAGGGAACAATAATTTTTTGTAAAATATCGCAGACATTAAACATTCTGTTTAATCCTGTTGGTCCTGTTTGTGTCTGACTCCTATTGACAAACCAGTGAATTCTCTGTCAGCTCTGCACTCTCAGTATTGAACCACTTTGATTTATAGCGAGGCTTTTATCCAGTAGGCTTCAAGCATCCAGGTGTCTCTTATTTTATTTCTGAAGTGTATAATTTGACATTTTGAAGTTATGTCATTGGCCTGCAATGCTTCAGCTACAATAAAGGAACACACCCACGCACCTCTGCACATCATGACTGCAGATACTTTGCACAATACCTCTCAGAGGGACTACAAAGGCAAGAAAGACGCATTAATGTTTCATTCGCTGTGAGTGATTAGTCTTATCTTAAAACCGGTGGGCGTCACTGTGCCCGCTGTTTCTTTTTCTCTTTTTATGAAGAAAGAAGAAGAGGGAGAAAGACAGAGCAGAACTTTGGAAACGCTACATATGACAAACTGATGTGTACATTGCGCAGCTGTAGCTCAGTAGGTAGAGCGGGCTGTTTACCAATCACAAGGTTGGTGGCTCGATCCCTGACTTCTTCAGTCTACATGTCAAAGTGTCCTGGGGCGAGATACTGAATCCCAAATTGTTTCCTATGGCTGTGCTACTGGCATGGCACTCTGTAGAGAAGCCACCTTGCTGTGAATGCTGACTTGTGTTGTAAGAGCACTTTAAATAGTTGAAAGACTAGAAAAGTGCAAAAGAAATGCAGTCCATTTAAACTGTTGATCACATATATTAAACAAAGTTCTTTTGGAGGGGTGGCAGTAATCCGTAAGTTTAGAAAAGAAGTTAATTCATCGGTCTGCCTGGGAAAGTCGAGTAAGAAAAATGAGCGAGCAACATTTTACCCTCTCCCAGGCTTGATAAGTAAAAAGCACATGCTTGCATTTTCAAATTCCCTTACTGGACCTGAAGGTAAAAAACGAAAAGATTAATTTAAATAGAACTCTTCCAGACATTTGTAGCATAATAATGAGCGTTGAGCTTAATCATTATGCTCTGAGCTACAAATAAGAACTATTTGTATTTCATTATCTACTGATCCTTTAATCTTTTAGATATTTTCAGAATCGTGAAACACGCCCAACACAGTTTCCTAGAGCCCACAATGACATCGGTGAATTGTGTTGTTGTTTGCTGAACGATTTTCTGTAGATTCTTTAATCAAATAATCACTTTAACACTATTGTGGTTTATGGATCAAATATATGCTGTCCATAGCTTTTGGCAGACAAATAAACCGGGCTGTTATGTGTAACTGTTCTCAAACATTACAGCCAAGCTTCAAAACGTGTTTGCAGTGGAAATACCTCAATATTGTGATGAAAGATTTGTTTGCACAACTATAATTGTTTTCAATCCACAACTGCTTCTTTGTCACACTAATGATTTCCTTCCTTTTGTCCATGAGTCCATGGAGGAGGTGCAAGCAGTACACACACACATAGATACACATACACACACACAGAGAGAGAGAGAGAGAAAGAGAGTGAGAGAGACAGAGAGAGAGAGACAGAGAGAGAGAAAGATAGGAAAAGCTAAAATGTTTCCCTGAAGTCTGATTTCACAGGCTTAGTGAAAGAGTTTCTTGTGTGTTAGTTCAGTGAAACACACATGCCCAGAACCTTACAACAGTATCTCCAGAAGACAGCTGTGCTGAGAACCTCCATGTGCTCATATGGTCTAGCTCAGTCAATCCCCCCTGCTTTTGTTCTGTAGATGGTACAGTCCATTTAAAAAGGTTCTTGTCATCCCTCAATGCTCTGTGTCCTTTCAACAGTCAGCTGCAGGGAGCACATTTCACAGGGCCAGTACTGGCTCTCTCACACACACAGACACACGCACACGCACACTCACACACACTCTTCTGTTACGGAACTCTCAGACACACACATGCTTGCATACTGAGACACACACACACTCACACACACACACACACACCACACACACACCATCTCTGAAGCATACACTCCTCCCAGCATATACACATTTCCCCTGAGCCGGATGCCTCTCTTTAAGGGAAAGGACAAACTGCTTTGAGGATTTAACTTGGCTTTCTCACTGAAAAGGAGCAAGAACAGACAGAAAAGGGATAGAGGAGGGATTTATTTGGTGACACCCTTCTTGCCAGGAAATGGTCAACTTGTCAGCATGACACCTTGTCTGGATTCCCCTCTTCTCCTCAGGCAAAAATCCTGAAAATGATGGATGACAACAAGCAGTTGGCCCAGCGCATCGATGGGGCGATTCAGTCCGCCAGCCAGGAGGTGACCAACCTGCGCTCAGAGCTGAGTGCCACCAGCCGCAGACTGGCCGAACTGGGGGCAACCGACTCTGCCAGCATGCTTGAGACCCTGCAGCACAACCACAACGGTAGGATAACCGCTCAGAGACTGAAGTGAGACTAACTGTGTGCTGAGAAGCTGTGAACACGTGAAGCAGGATGAGTTCACTCTGATGCAGTTGTCTATTATCTTGCACCTTATGTTACCCTATTGTATGTTTGTGCACATGGTCCCTGCGTGTAATGGATACGGTCAGAGTGAGCTGAAAAAGCTTCCGTCCATGGGAATGAGTGCATATTTTAAAGTAAGTGAGTGGATGAGTTAAACAAAAGAGGTGAGGGGTTTCTGCTGGCTTGTGTCCACTCTCAGTTCCTTCCCGAATCCCCTCTCATGTTGAATAAATAACCTCCTGAACCTTGAAGAGGAGGGGTAGTGCTGCACTTTAGTGAGGACAGAGTGGGTAAAGTTACAGCCTCTTTTCACTGTTGGGCACTCTCTGTCTGCTGGTTCATTCCGTTCTCCCTTAACAGGGCAATGGATCCATGCCTCTTGAGGAGGAAGGGAAAGGGGGCTGGTTTTAGGGTTGCCGTGGGTTACTGTTACCGAGAGCTGTTTGAATAGCTGCCCAGTCTGTAGAATGCTTTGTGTGTGTGTGTGTTTATGTGTGTATGTGTGTGTGCGTGCTGCAGCTATTGCCCTTTTCCAACTTTTTTACACTCAGTTCAACATATAGATAGGTAACAGATGTATGTTTTTGCACATGCATAAGCACGAGCGGCTGCATTAGGATGTGTGCCCATGGGCTGTCATGTCCTTTCAACTTCTGGCACACACATATTCTCACACTCTTGCTGTTTCCATAGCAGTCAGCTGGTACAGTGAGCTGTCTGATAGGATATGTTCCATCTTGGCTTCAGCAGCACTCTGCTTTGAAACCACATATCTCATACGTACGCTTCTGAATTCTAGCTCAGTAAAAGGTCTGCTGTACTTCCTCTTTCAGATTCACAAGGTAAAACTGCTGGCTAACTTTCCCCTTTACAGTGACAGAGAGTTATTTAGTCCTCAGTTGACCTCTGCAGTGGGGAAAATGAGAACACAGACGGCTCTACACAGCTGGTTAGGAACAGTTTGGTCATGTGTCAGCATTGTTATTCAATGGACTGCCTCTGTTGCTTTGTTTTTCAGTTATTTCTTTTTGCTTGTGTGTATGTGTGTGTGTATTTGCCTTGCGGTATCCCTTTAACCCTGATGCATGCTCACACTCCTGCTGCTTTCATAGCAGTGTGTATGTGTGTGTGTGTGTGTGTGTGTGTGTGTGCCGCTGTGAGTTACGACAAGCATTCCACTGGGAGGGTTTGAGCACTGATGTCATTGTCCCTTGTAGCTGCGTCTCTGCTCAGCTGAAATGATGTCTGTGATATGCGTGTTCAGTGGTGGAGTCACATTCATCTTTAGAGAAGATTCATTTAAGTCGTGTAAATGCCGCATTAACATCAGAAAAAGACTTTCTCACTGGCCCATTCTTACAACGTTTACAGCGTGTCTACAGTGATACACTTCTAAAAGCTGACACCTATCTGTAGATCCCTCTGAAAATGGATTGTGTCAGCCATAATTGTCTAGAAACACAATGCTAAGTGTTTTGAGAGCCCCATTCTTCAACATCAGAAGTGACACACATGTCCTTTTGATGGTGAAGATTATGGTTGCTGATTCCTGCTTTGGTTTGGCCTTTGTATCTTCTCCCTGTCATTGTGTCTCTGTCAATAAGTCCTTTTTTTTACTTTACACCAGCCTCTCGCTGTCTTTCCTCAGCCCCCTTTCTCTTCTCCAAGCTGTTCTTTACAAGCCCAGGGTATATAATAGAAACAGCTGGGGATGGGGGGGATTAGGTAATTTATCACCAGTGACTCTGTTGGGAATGGAGGTGTGTGCTAAGGGTCGCTGGTTCATTGCGCAGCTGGGAGAGTGTAGTCCTGAGGGAAGCTGTGTTGGAGATGCTACTGGCATTACCTTGCCAGCAACACCAACCTTGCTAACAGGCTAGCTTACCTTAATTGCATTTTTACTGCCTAGGGACTCAGACTTGCATGTTGCATTCATCTCAGCAGGTGCAGAAATTTTGAATAAATAGGAGAACAAATGAGAGTACTTTATGAATTAGGCTATCATTTTATGTTGGTCTGTGGAGATGTGTATTCTCATAGTTGTTTCCAAAACACACATACGCGCACACACACAAGGTCCAGCCTCTACTTATCTCACTCAAACCATCTTGCGTGGCATTAATTATACGATGGCCAAATGGCCAGAGCCGTGGATGCCCCGAGTGGCTGTAATGCTCCTTCCACAACACAACCAGTTTGGCATGGCCTAATTTGAAATGTGTGAGTAAGACTGCAGATTTTCTCATTTAAACTATGTGAGACACAGCTAATAACACACTCATGTGTCTCTGTCGTTGAGCTGGAAATCAACAACAGATCGAGATTTCTCCCTGCATAAATATTAACAACCCACTAGCTAAGAATTAACGTTTGGTCACAATCACTTCATCACTCTGTTTAAGTGTTGTTAAAAGTGTTTTTTGATTTACCAGGATATTGCTGCTTAGTGTTGCTAACTATCACTTATTGTTAGTGCACCATTGGCGTTAGCCTGTTTGATCACAGTGCCCCAGCAAATTTATATTTATTAAAGGTCAAAGTTGCCTTGCCCGAGGAATTAATTATTTCCAATCCTGATCTTGCACCTTGTCTGTCCTCTGAGCTCACCAGTATTCCCATGCATTAGTTCATTAGCAGCTCTGGGCTGAAATGGACTACATTTAGTTGTGTTGTGGCACCGAGGGGCTGCTTATATAGAGAGGTGCTGAGCAGCTGTAAAACTGACTCAAAGCTTGTGCCTGTGGCCCCAGTTCTTGCTGTTCTCATTTTTGTTTTGTGTATTGGGAGAATGTCATGTCCAGCTCCACCCTCAGTTTCATTAAAATGAATGAGTAGCCCATTTTCGTGCTTGCTCTACCATATATCTGCCATATTCTGAGGCCATTTATTGTGCTTTTATAAAGCTTACAGTAATGGTTAGATTGCACAGGTTGTGTCAGGTTTAGAAAGAAATGCTTCTGAAAGCATTCATACGGGTTCATACGGGCATAAAATACTTCTCTATGGTCTTCAGTTTGCATGTGATACACAAACTTCTGTGTGTTTTGCCCTTCAAAGTGTGTTTTCTGCTGTACACTATCAAACAAGATGAGGGTTAGGGATTATCACATCCCTGGGAGAGTGTAATACACAGTAGAAAGGTATGTGGCTGTGATGGACCACATACTGCTATAGAGCGTAGTTGTGATGGATCATATTACTTGTTAAATTTCATAGCAGTGTGACTGCAACAAGAATATGTTCTTAAGAACAAAAGTATAAAATGAATAATATCCACACTGTAATTATGGATTTTACATGGTTACATTACTTCACACATGAAAGTTTTGTCAGATTTAGACAGGCTTTGGTGTATCTTAAACACAGTTGTCAGTGGTTTGACAAGGTCTACTTAGAGGCTTTTCCCAGTGCTTTCAGCTGCATCTCAGCTGAAGAAACCTGCTCTGTTGTCATGGAGATGGTTCAGTTGTCATTGCATGACCTAAGATGCTATCAGCAGTTTAATCACTACCTTTAAGCACTGCACGTAACCATATAATAAATACAGATGAAATGTTTATGTCGTCATTCTTTTCAATTAAAGAAGAATTTTTAATGGTCTAATATTATTCACGGCTAATGAAGACAGCCCTGCACAGCTGATGGCTAACATTTAACTACTTCTCATGTCACAAGTCTGCTTCTGTTCCAATGCATATTAACACAAATTATCAAGAGATCTGTAGTTTAATGCCTTTTCCAATGAAACAAAGGAAATGTGCAGATATACAGTGAGATTGGGACAAGAAGTAGCTTGTAAGATGGGTAATTTAGCGGGCTAGCTTCTGAAGTAATTACACTGAACATTAAGAGTTGTAATCTAAAGCTTTACCATACAAGCCAACCAAATTTCTTGACCTGTTATACAAAAATCACCCTCTTTACCTGTGCTACACTGTTTGTTCTGAAGTAATTGAACCACAGCTCTCTTTTCTTATCATTGTGGAAATCTTGCACTATATTAAGGCCTTGTCATACCAGAAGCATTTTTTTTTTTTAATTATTATTATTATTATTATTTTTCTTATTGTTTTTTTTTTTTTCTTGTGCAAATAATTTGCAATAATTCCGAACTGCTGATTGGGCATGAATATTTTCACACAGAATATCACGTTGCGTAAAAGCCACCCTGTTATTTTTTGGACCAAGGTTGATTTTTCTGAACTTTCTCACTGCGAGCAAACACATCAACCAATCACTACGGTTGTGTGAAACGGACTTCAGGTTCGCCTTCCACAGCAACATCATCAACAACGGCTGACAAGCTCATTATCTGTGTCTCTCAGCACCAAGCATTGTTTGTCAATTGACACACAAATTATAAAGATAACAACTTAAAGACAACATATGGCACTTTTGGATGAGGTAACATTAGCCAAGGTATGTTAACGTATGGCAGGCAATGTTAACTTTTCACCTGTCTAAGCATACGGCTTACATCCGCCCGCTGTTGATGCCTGTGACGTATGTGTCATATTTTTACTCATTTCTTTGTTTTGATGGCTGATATGTTATGTTTTAATATGGTATTTTTAACATGTGAATCCATTTTTACCTCTTTGGAGTCAGCTGTCAAAAGTCTTGCAAATTCGTATTCATGTGTTTCTGTTGCAGATTCGATTTGCTGCCGTAGTGAATAGTTTTGATCTGAACAATTCACATTTTCAAGTCGTTTTTTCATTATGCACCCGGTGTGTAAAGGCCTTTATCCTGCGTAAGAACACATCGCTGTGCTTTAGTTCTGATTCAACTAGTCGATAGTCTTCAACTGCTGTTTTCTATAAAGTTTTAAATTCATGCTAACTGTTCACTGATTAATGTGCCACTGCTTTAACTTAGTGGGGTGGTTCTTTTTTTATGTTGGGTGGTGTAAGGTATTTATGCCTAGTCAATATCTTACCTGCTATTGATAATGGTCAGTTTGCCCTCCCCATGGTACCAAAAACAACACGATTTTAAATGGTACCAAGAGCAACACGATTTTTAGTCACCAACAAGACCACCCACTCAAAGTATTCGTGTCCCCTTACATGTATGCTACATTTGAAAAATTTCAGACAGCTGTTTCATTTGGGACTACATTTCCCCAGCCGCACAATGTCTGTATTCGTACGCACAACCGCAGGCAGTCCCAGAGAAACTGACGTGTAGAGCACCAAAAATCTTTAAACGCATAAACAGACATATATACTTTAGGTGGGTGTTCTTGTTGATGGCTAAAAGATGTTTTGATGTTGGTACAGCACAAGACACTGACTAGACATAAATGCCTTATGCAACACCACATAAAAAAACAAACCACCCCTTTAAAGACGAGCTGAAATGCCTTTTCCCAGAACATCAACTGCCGTGTTGTAAAGTATTTGCAATTCAGACAATTAAACAACCAATGAATGGGCTGTAGGGGCAGGACATAAATTGGAGGAATCTGATAGGAGTGTTGTGTTGTTGTTACTCCTTGGCAACCGTTGCTAGGACTTAAATTTTAACACCAAGCTAGCTTTAGTTTATTTAATATTTACAGGTTTATGTAACAGGTAAGAGCAGCTACATGCCCACATGCTGGCGGGCCTGGCCCTTCATCTGAGTTGCGTCCATTCCTGCCTTTGTCACCAGAGTTCCCGGGTTTGTGTCCAAGTCCAGTCGGTGGGTGCTGCGCAAACCTCGCTCGGATGTTACATTTATATTGACAGGTGAATTGGCCTGATATAATTGGTTGAATTCAAAGATGATTCAACCAATAATGGCCCAAGTCAACAATGACATCAGGGACCCAGGAGACCTTGTTTGAAATGAAAGAAGGAAGTGGCAGACCTTAATTTAAAAGTACGAAATAATTTCATTTTTGTTATTTTTTTGTGATACATTTTTAAATTTGACTGAAAAAGGAGCAGGGATATGGTCCAAAAGGGTTGAAAGTGCATTTTTGAGTTCAGCTCGACTTTAATGTCACTGGCTTATCTGGGTCTCAGAGTGAAAATCTGCTGATACTGCTACAAATGAGTGTTTCAGAAAAACCTTTGGATACATTTCTTCAGCTGATTGTATTTTAATCACCTCTCGTGGGGGATAATAATGTTTACTAATTTAGCATTCAGAGGTTATGAGACGGGGTCAGTCCCAGTGCATCTAATGACTCATCTATTCCTGTAGTTGAGGGTGAAAGTATTTGAACCGAGCGCGGTTGGTCAAGCATTCATCATTGACTACATTACTGCCTCAACACAAAGGCCACGCTTTCCTGCTCTCTGCAAAGTCTTACACGATGCACGGTTATCATTTAAGTTAAACAGATTTTATCCTTGTGATAATTAAAAAATACAAAAATATATTAATCTTCAAGGAAGAGTTATCCAGATGATCAAGAATGAATTAGGTCTATTATATCATTTAGCATGGAGGATTTGCTTCTCCATACATCATTAATGAGCAGACAGGCTCTGCATGTTAAAATGCTACAGAGACTACAGCAAGGTGCTGTTCTGCAATTCTGTTCACAAAAAGCCTCCTCTGCCACTGACGTAAGATTTAAAGCAGCATTACGAATATCAGAAGGCTATTTGCCTAAAAAGGAGTTGCTCATTTAGAGGTGAAGAGAAAAGCAACACAAACATGACAAGACTACTCACGCTCATTGCCATGGCTTAAATGGGAGTGAAAAAGGTGGGCTCATTCTTCATGTCATTCATTTGCACTCTAGACCAGCATCTGCACAGCGTGTTGTCTCAGGTTTGTTTTTCGTTTTTTGTTTTTTTAAATTCGGTATAACCTCTTCTTCACAAGCACCTTAAAGCAAGGAGGACAGGCCACACCTCTCTCAGACTAGGCACACCTGCAGCCTCCATATTTATGCAGTATCGTGAATGCTGGCCATTTAGGATTTTGAAAATAAAAGTGAGATACAAAGCCGTTCCGCTGCAGCTGTGTGATAGAGCCTTTGCAGTGGGAGGGGAGAAGCTAATTTATGTCTCCTCCCTACACTTGTGAGTACCAGACAATTTAAATACTGCCATAAAAATATCCAGTGTCCCTCTGTTTTACTTTCTGTCAAACAAAAACTAACACACTGCCTGTTTCCAGCATTGACTTCCCTGGTACCTCAGGCTGACTAAGGTAACATGGCATTGCAGTGAAATTACTTTGCTCTGTGATTACAATTTTTATGCACGAGTGCAGATTCTTTCTGCTCACTGGGGCTCCCGTCATTGTGTTCAGCGTTAACATTCAATTGTCAGTATATTAGAGAGACACTGCTTGCACAGTAAATGCTTGGACATTTGTATTACTCCAGTGTGCAGCATGCACATGTGCATAGACTACCACATGAGACATGCACTTCTATTTCCCATTATAACAATCAAATGTATATAAAATGCACAGGATGGAACAGGTGGGAGAATATCTTATTCAAGTAGCAGTAAAATTACTTGCGTTAAAATGTTCTTCTCTAGAAAGTGGGTTTGATTTTGCACTCACCTCTCTGAATGGCAGTCTGTGAGTCTTAAGCGCTGCAAAATCCTTCACAATCTGCTCTGCATTCATCTCTCAAAGCATAATGTAACCAGTCCTCTCTCCATCCCAACGCACTCCTCAATGGGTTCAGACATTTTGAACTGAAAAAGAAAGATGCTGAGGCACATGCTTACCTTAACACATAATGACCCTGTGTTTTAATATCTTGTTTTGTTGTGTAGTTGCAAACTGCTTAGTTAAGTTTTGACTGCATGCTCGTTGTGCCTGACAGGTTCAGTGAACCTTTACAAGGCCTGGGATTTCATCATTTTAGAGGCAAGGCCACTTGGCCTTTGGTGCTGTCAATTTTTTTAGGAGCACCAAGACCATCAAATGAAACCATGGTTTAAGTCCATGGAAATAATGAATTTAACTTAAGTATTATAAGGATACATTTATTTTTT
>JAQFJA010000002.1:11365111-11376188 GCA_029874485.1 Naso brachycentron
CCACTCATTTATTCACTTGTCTTTGTGCAGCAATATTGTGTTATTATATTATTGCACACTGGAGTGGCAAAACTTGTATAGTGTTAAATGCGCTGTCATTGCAGCGCTTGTCATTCTGTCAATCATCTGTCTCAGCTTTGTTTATATCTAAGTGACACACAGTTATGTATGTGGCATAATTTCCGCTGCGCAGAGGATTGTGGGTCAGAATGGCCACAAAGGCATGTTAGCTTGCATGCTGCAAAATCCGACCACATGTAGTAGAACATCCTGGTACTTCTGGCATACTGATTTCACACATTATGTACTATGACATACTAAATCTTCTTCTGGTATACTAAATAGTAAGGTAGTATGGGTATTGGAATACAGGGCCTATGTTATGAATCAAATGTTTTAAGGATGTTCTTTTAAATAAAATCTTCCATTCAAGGATTTAATAAACTATAATACAACACATGTAGAGAACTGTTTCCAAGGCTCATGCAACTTTTTTTTATATTGGAAGAATAAATAAAAACTGAATTGCTGAGCATTAATACGTCATCCGAATCAGGAATGATTATCCAGCGGCCACTTTATAAACAGCATTATGGTTGTTATCCTGATTCTGAAGCAACTGAAATGTCCAAGACATTAATTACATTATTACAAAGAGATATTTTGAATCTTCAAATTAAAGGCCACAGTTACTTTGGAGCTGAATGAAGAACTGGATTATACTTTTTTGTAAATGTAATTGCCACAATTACAACTTCTGTTACCTATTGTCACTAGAACAATTATAAGATTTCATGAAGTATCTGTACCTTTTGAGGAATCACCTTTTTATTTTTTTCTATACATTTTTGCCTAATAGTTTAGTAATGTTTGTTTTTGATCATCTGTCACTTGTTTATTCAGTTTATGCCTTGTTAGAGTGCACTTATTCAGGTACACACCCACTTTTATGACTGCACCTGTGATGATTTCCTTGATTGCCAGGCAGCAGACCTCAGCCTTGAAATGTCTGAGCAGCTACTTATTTCTCCATAAACCTTTTCAGTAAACACTGGCCTCAAATGAACTCAGTAAGCATACATCTTTGTCTAGAATGGCATTAAAATTATTTTATTGAATTTATCACAGATAAAACACCAACTTTCACAGGAACATGTTAGATTAACTGGAATGGATCTCAAGTGTTTACAGCAAACATTTTGAAGTTCTTTAAGGCCAAACACTTGGTTTTCTGGAATGGATGAACTTTAGATCTTTCAGCAACCTAGTACTCCTCGCCTTCATCCTCCTCCCCAATGCTGTCAGTGCCAACCTCTTCATAATCCTTCTCCAGGGCGGCCATGTCTTCTCTGGCCTCTGAGAACTCTCCCTCCTCCATCCCCTCTCCAACGTACCAGTGGACGAAGGCCCTCTTTGCGTACATCAAGTCAAACTTGTGGTCGAGTCTGGCCCAGGCCTCGGCGATGGCGGTGGTGTTGCTCAGCATGCACACGGCTCGCTGCACCTTGGCCAGGTCTCCTCCAGGAACCACAGTGGGAGGCTGGTAGTTGATGCCCACCTTGAAGCCTGTGGGACACCAGTCCACAAACTGGATACTGCGCTTGGTTTTGATGTTGCTGATGGCAGAGTTGACATCTTTAGGCACCACATCGCCACGGTACAGCAGGCAGCAGGCCATGTACTTTCCGTGTCGAGGGTCACATTTCACCATCTGGTTGGCTGGCTCAAAGCAGGAGTTGGTTATTTCAGACACAGTGAGCTGCTCATGGTAGGCCTTCTCTGCTGAGATGACTGGAGCGTAGGTGGCCAGAGGGAAGTGGATACGTGGGTAGGGCACCAGGTTGGTCTGAAACTCTGTCAGGTCCACATTCAAGGCACCGTCAAAACGCAAAGAGGCAGTGATGGATGAGACAATCTGGCTGATGAGGCGATTTAGGTTGGTGTAGGACGGACGATCAATGTCCAGGTTTCTTCGGCAGATATCGTAGATGGCTTCATTGTCCACCATGAAGGCACAGTCAGAGTGCTCCAGGGTGGTGTGGGTGGTCAGGATGGAGTTGTACGGCTCCACCACAGCTGTGGACACCTGAGGAGCTGGGTAGATGGCAAACTCCAGCTTGGATTTCTTGCCAAAGTCTACTGAGAGACGCTCCATTAGCAGAGAGGTGAAGCCAGAGCCGGTTCCTCCTCCGAAGGAGTGGAAGACCAGGAAACCTTGCAGCCCTGTGCACTGGTCAGCCTGAACGAGAAAGGTAGAAATGCAGATGTAAATTTAAGCCAATTTTCCGACAAGGGTTATATTTGGAAGAACTTTTCTGCTTGGTAGAATTCTCTAATAAAAGCAACATTTCTCAAGGACTTACCAGTTTGCGAATCCTGTCAAGAACAGAGTCAATATGCTCCTTTCCAACAGTATAGTGGCCACGGGCGTAGTTGTTTGCGGCATCCTCCTTCCCTGAGATCAGCTGCTCAGGGTGGAAAAGCTGGCGGTATGTGCCTGTACGAACCTCATCTGACAAAGAGAGAGGAGACGAGTTGATTCCCAGTGAGGTTGCTGTTGAAAAGTACAAGCCTTACTTTGTTTTTCTCAGAAACTCAGACATTCCTGTACAACTAACCAATCACAGTGGGCTCCAGGTCAACTAAGATGGCTCTGGGGACATATTTCCCGGTGCCAGTCTCACTGAAGAAGGTGGTGAAGGAGTCGTCGAAGGCCCCAGTAGGTTTCTGGCTGGCCATGTGGCCGTCAGGCTGGATGTCGTGCTCCAGGCAGTACAGCTCCCAGCAGGTGTTGCCCATCTGGACTCCAGCCTGGCCAACGTGGACAGAGATACACTCGCGCTGTGGAGCAGAAAGAAGGGAATTTATATGTTATTACTTTTCAGTGTTTTTTATACTAAATCCATATGATATAGCAGCTTTTTTAGCTTTCTTCCAGCTGCAAAATATATAAATTATCACTGAATTCATCAAGCAATTCACAGCACTGTAGCATTTAAAAACATACAGATTAAATTTTCTTTTTTTTTTTTTTGCTGGATAGCTCAATGCCAGCATTCCTGCACTTTAAGCGTGTCTTGAGGTGCAAAAAAAATGACAGTTGAGCACCAGGAAACACCGGGTGGAGTCTCGATGACTTTTCAACTGCTTTTGTGTTTTCGTAATATAGATTTGCACAACAATCTGCTCTCTGTGTATTCAAATTTGTGGGTCTGGTTAATGCAAACTCAAGCAGAAACTGTTAAGATGTCAGATATCCTTGTGAGTAGGATGTGGCACTTCAAATCAGGAGCTGCTTAACAAATAAGCAGGCAGTGGTGATTTACAGTCTTGTTAGATTGTCTTTAGGGGACAAAGTGCTTCCCCACCCTGCTGAAGTATTTCTAGTTCCTTGTAAAGATGGGGTTGGAGGGTGAAGGGTGGAACCAATGGGTGCCGGCTTGCTGAGCACTGAAACAAGTTTGGTCTCATCCAGCATTGCCAGATGTACGATAATTATCGTATTTGTACGATAATTTGGCCCTCTGTACGATGTACAATCAATAATAACCTAACCTACATTTGACTATAGCACATCAGTGGGCTGTTATTTTGGTTATGGCGGGTGTACGATAATTTCCCTCAAAATACGATAATTTTGAGTCTCTGGTATGATAATCCTACATTTCCCACCTGGCAACGCTGATGACAAGCCAACAAAATTGGGAGATACAGTATGTGGAGCAGTCTGAAGGAGATGGACTGTGAGTGCTCTATCTGCAGGGGAAACTATTACATGCAGCAATGGTCCAGACTAAGCTCAAGAGACATGTTGAGACAAAGCACCAGTGAGTAGTGGTGATGAAAAAAAAAAGTTACTATGAAGAAGTGCCACATTTGAAAGAAGCTGGTGAACTGCTGGTTTATCCAGCTCTCCATGCAGATTCTGCTGCAGCTGCTAATAGCATTGCAATTATGTTATGTTTTCTGCTTTTAAATTTAAAGGATTTGAATTTGGCTAAAGATACCTCTTGTTATGTTTAGTACACATATACCTCTGATTTAAATAGGGAAAAATCTGATCATGACCTTTCTGTTTTTTAGAAAGGTATTTTCAACTTAACTGCTTATCTTTTTTGGGGGGGAGGGGGCAAATAACCGTTCATGCTCACATTTACACTTACAGGCAATTTAGAGTCCCCAATTAACCTAACCTACATGTCTTTTGACTGTGAGAGGAAGCCAGGGTAACTGGAGGGAACCCACACAAACACGGGGAGAACAGAAAGGTCCTACCCCGGCCGGGTATCGAACCCAGGACCTTCTTGCTGTGAGGCAACAGTGCTAACCACCGTGCTGCCCTAACTGGGAGTCGTTTACACAATAAGAGAACAATGACATGACAGGAGAAGAAAGGCCACGTATATTGGTACTGTATATTGTTATTACGGGGTATAAATAACATATGAAGAGACTATCAGTGTCTTCATAGCATTTTGTGCTACAGTTAGGCCTACATGCAACAGGCTACATCTCTAAAAATGGACATAGATAACAAAAAAATGACGTACCACCTAGCTTGCTCTAAGTGTTTGGATCTCTGATTTTCGGGAAATGCACAGAAATGTCTATCTTTGTAGAGTAATGCAAAAAAACAAAAAAACCCATCTCTGTAGTAAAAACTTTGCACAGACAAGTCAGTTTTGTCAAGCTCTGAATTTTTTTTTTGCTTGTGTGTGAAAATAATTATATAAATAGAAGTCATCATTGCAGCACCTGTCTCACCTCTGACTGTGCAGGCACAGTAGCCTGTGAAGCTGCAGGAGCAGCCCAGTCACACCTCGCCCTTGCAAACATGATGGATCACAAAACCACCAGTGTCTAGAAAAACAAAGCCAGCATTTAAGCTCCGAGCTGCCCACTGTTCTTTTTCTGTTGTCTCCGGCATAAATCTTAGTCAAAGTATACAGAGTGCTTCCTTTAAGATGGGTGAGAGGGGTTATTTGTTTCACTTTGCAGAGAGTCCGTCGGTGGTGGGTGGTGGGTGGTGGAGATTTCAGCTTGTCCTTGGGATAAAAGAGTCAGCACTGCCAATGGAAAGCTACTCATCACGTGGAAGTTTATGATTGAATTGTGCTATAATTTGCATTTTTGAACATAGTCACACTGGTAAGATTCATGAGTGTGTGACCTTATAAGATGGTGTGTGTACACTTTTTTCTAAAGTGAATCAACCCACATTCTGTATATAGGCCAGCATTCAGATATATTTGAATGGATAAATTGTAATTCTGTCTAGTACAAGTGTAGACTTGTGTGATTGCATGTAAATTGACAAAAAAAAGTCTCATATCAGACAGTGCATGTCATTCTTTCTCTCTCTGTGCTCTCTCTCTCTCACCCACTCTCTCTCTGTCTCACACACACGCACACACACATGCTCACATTGGCAGATAAATAGGTAGCCAGGGATTGGTTCAACCACAACAACAGCTGCTCATGTCTGGCCACTGCCATGTCAGCCACAGCCACAGCCAGCCATGCAGTCTGTGGAAAGGAAGACAGTGTTTATTTGCAATGTATGAAAGCATGTGCTGTCTTACCAGACACACAAAGTTCTTTTACATCACACAATGGACATGAGGGGCTCTGAATGTTGT
The DNA here is from genome assembly GCA_029874485.1 of Naso brachycentron. Taxonomy (NCBI): domain Eukaryota; kingdom Metazoa; phylum Chordata; class Actinopteri; order Acanthuriformes; family Acanthuridae; genus Naso; species Naso brachycentron. The sequence goes on from JAQFJA010000002.1 coordinate 11,370,751, forward strand.
ATCTGAATGTTAGTTGTGAATGTGTAAAGAAGCAGCTCAAGACTCGATGGAGGTTCACATGTTGATGCACTCATGGCTCAGTAATTTAAGTTTCATTGAAAACACGCTGCCATTTGACAGTCGGAAATGTATTTATATTTCCCTGCTTGGCCCAAAGATGTTTGATGAAATGTTGACCTCATAGATTTTCATGTAAAATGGAAAATGTTGTTGGTGACAAAGCAAGTTGACTTTTTTACAAACAGATCCTTATCTAAATAAAACTCGAGAATAAAATATAAATTAGGTTTTGTTATGCCGGGATATTGTCCTCTCTCTTATTCTCTCTCATTGTCTCCCCTGGGACATGAAGACACAACAGGCTCCCCTCCCTCCAGATACTTGACTGAGAAACTTGATTGGCCAACATTGTCCAAACATCCTCAGAGAGGCATAAAGCCCAGATGCTCAAACTCAAATGAATGCATACTGTTATCATTCTGATAAACAGATTAGTGTTTTTTAAATGTCATACCTTGACGTGTTTTGACTGCTGCTTCGATGCGGTCTTCCTCAGAAGGGTCACATGATGTTGCTGTGACGTGTCCTGTCAGCTGATTTATACAAAACACCAGTCTGTTTATAAGAAAGTTTAGAATAAGTAATTTGTACGTTTAGACTAAATGACCCTTTTTGGTCTTATGAATGCAGCTGTTCAGTTGCATCATACAGTGTAAGAAGACATGTAGAGGTGGCTTGAATGGAAAATCATTAGAAACGTTCAAATGGAATTTAGGCTTATGAGCATGACTTGAGTTGAAGGTGTGTCCACTGAAGTTGAAAACGTTTGAACTTGAGTGAAAAATTATTTAAAAGAATATCTTCCCTTCGTTCTGCCCAGAATCCCAGTTTGGGAGTTAATTGCACATTTACTTGTTACTGACAGGAGCTCCACTGTGTGTATCTTTCTTCTCCACATCCCGTGAGCATTTGGAAAGACACTTTTCTTTAAATGCATTACACTAAGCCATTTTATTTTCCCTGTTTGCCACTCTCATTGTTGCGAGTCAGCACTATTTCTCCTCCAATCACCATGTAAACAAACAATTATGTGAAGAACGTCTGTTTGGAATGAGGCTGAGACCTTCCCACTTATCTGGAATTGTTTTGCGGCTTCAGCCTTAGGAGGAGGGACAGCTCGGGAAACACATTACGACACTAATATTGCACCAATCAGGTGTGTGTCAACCCTTTCATCAAGCATCAACACACGCATATACACATTTCCTGCCTTCACCATTGTTTAGAGGATGTTTTTGTAGCATTGCTGAATTGATGGAGGGGTAGGGGTTGAGTGGAAATCATTGACTGGGGGTCTCATAAGCTATTTATGTGTTGTAAACTCTCAGCAGACATTTTTATGAAGCTCAGATATGCTCCAAACAGCCTCCACTTCAAGCACACACAGCCTGTCCTGTTTGTGCTGCTTTTTTGTCTCCTTGTGTGACAGTGTGTGTGTGTGTGTGTGTGTGCCCCCATTGATCAGGGCGTGTCTTCAGATGGTCATAAGGGGGACCAATGAGAGGATGTCTAGAGTGGAGACACACAAGTACACACTCACTCACACACACACATACACACTCAAGCGCACAGACACACTCACACACAGATTAACGGGGTAAGCTGTGCCGCTCATCTGGGATAAATGCGGTCAGAGAGGGGAACAGCTGAGCAAACAGCTCTGGCAAGAGGCAGAGAGCAGAGTGGAGAGGGAGAGAGGGAAGCGGGAATGACGAACTATTCATCCCGGCACAGTACTGGCGACCGGCTGCCACGTTGGATATGCATCAGCCCTGAACCCGGGAGAATGGGGACCAGTGGAGGTAATAGCTAACAGACTGCACAGACATGCTACACTCAGCGGTTTGCTTTTCCTGGGGCAAACTGCAACAGGATTGGGAATAGCGAGGGCAAACTAGTTCACCGTGCCCTGGAAGAAAGAAGTTATTAGGATGCCCGGGAAATCCCTTGTCTTTTCTTGTAGAGACAAATCAGGACAGGTGTCACTGCAGCTCTGTTCTGTGGCTATCAGTCTTAGTTGTTCCCTCAAGATTCTGGCAGCACTTGAACCTTTTCTGTCTTTATTTAAAAGATAAAACCAGTGACAGTGTAGATTAAGTAGATTAATGAGGAAGAAAATTTTGCTCTTAAGTGAGAAATCATAGACTTTCATGTTTAAAATTTACTCTTGTGTTTGAAGTGACATGATTTGCAGCGCTCCAGATGTGGCACAGTGGTTAAGTGAGTCATGTTGTAGAGGAAACAGGAGCAGAGGTATTATGCTGCAACATGCACCCTTGTTGTGCAGAACATTATGAGGCCAGATGGCCCGATGCTGATCGTCAGTTATGAACCAACGAAACCGGTGTCATTAAGATGAATGACAGTGACCTGGCACATTAATCCTCCACTCCTTTGTTCAGATTAAAGGGAAATACAGTAAGTAAGTTGAACGATCATAATCTAATTGGCTGGGTCTCTGTTCGATCTTGAAGTTTGTGGGTTTAGATTCTCAGATAAGGGTTCTGATTGTTTATCTTAATTTTCAAAAAATGTTTAGTTTTTGTGCCAGAGATGAAAATAAAGCTGCAAAGAAAGAAATGCATGACAGGTAGCGAGGACTGTTTGTATCAGCTACACTTCATTGATCACCATTAGCCTGTCTCTCATCTATCTGAACGTGGAAGTCAAACTAGTAGGTAAGGCTTTGCACAATTTAGGTCACAAATTGAATTGTGACACTTAAAATCCACCCTTGTCTCAAGGCTTTCAGCGGTTGTCGTCCTCTGGACCCATTCTGTTGCCTGACTCAATTTACTCATATTGTTACCTTCTTTTCTGTGTCGCTACAGGCTTTAAGAATTACCAAGCGAAAAATTAACTGCGATCCTGCGGTCTCATTTTGGCACATTGACATTTCTAGGGCGGACTTGTTGTTGCAGAACATGCTGTGTGAAAACTGCATGTGCGGAAAAAAAAATACCGGGTCAAAAAAAATAAAAGAGGCCTCAAAAGGAGTATCAACTGAAATGTCTAGAGACATCATGTTCACTTTTCTTTACTTAACTTTTGACATGTGAAGAGTTTGGTTTGTCTGGCTCTCAGCAATTGTTCCCTTTTATGTCCAAAAGGTTTGATGTCAAAAAACAGTTGTTTGGGATCCAGTAAAGGCTTTTGTCCTCCTGGTGTATGAAGACACAGTAAGTGTACACAGTCTATTAGGCGGGATGTTTGTGAAGTCTTGGCAGCTTTGTGAACTGTTATCTGAGCAAGGTGCAGTGTTTTCTTGCCATTTTTCATGTTTTAATCCAGATTCTGTGCTGCTGCTCCATACTTGCACAGCACATCTCACTCGCCGGGTTTAGAGGGTCAGCTAGCCTATATTGTGTTAGGAGCTATTCTTCAATGTGAATTAAGAATTTAATTTAAAATTTAGTGTTGCATTTAATTGTTTATTTCTGAAGCAGGTCTGCATCTGAAGAAATACAACTAGAATCAAAGTTATGCTATTTTTAGTGGAAGAATAGCAATGTCCTTAAATCTTGCTTAGTAGAATAACCCTTCACATTATAACCTGTGTATAGTATGTACTGTAATTTACGGCTGCAATTAATGATTATTTTGATTATTGATTTGATTGTTGCTTTGTCTATTAACAGCCGTGTTACTGGACACTATGCAAAAAAAGGACCACAGTGAGGAGACTGTGCAGACGTCTTAAACAGATGGTTTGCTCAGTGGTGCACATCAGACAGAGCTGGGTGTGTTAGGGTACAGATGGCTGTCCATACCTGTTTGCTAAATGTGTTTGCTAGTGTGTGTGTCTGTACGCACATGAGTACATGTGCACGGACTGCAGTTATCTACCACCTTTCTAGTCTCCCAAGCACTCAAAGCGCTTTACAACACAAGACACATTTATGTGTATCTGTGCGTTTTGTATACTTATTAACACCACACTACCCTGCATCCTCCTCTTAAAGAGGCAGTGATCTTGTGGGTCTTGTTCTCATGTGTTGTCACTTCACCGTACTGGGTGAGCAGCTGATGGCAGATATAAAATTCCCACTGCTTCTCTGCCAGTTGCGTTACTATTCACGTCCGACGTGCAAACCTCCTGTCAGTGTCCCGGGAGGTTCTCCCAAGTTAAACCAAGGTTCAGTCGAATCAATCCCCATGTCCACATGATTAGGCCTTATCCAGTTGATAATTATCAGGAGCATGGGGAGTTCATGGTGTTCATGAGTGGCAGGGTGATGGGGGCCCTTTGATAAAGTCCAGTGGTGGAGTGTTACACAGCTGTGGTTATGTGAGTTCTCTTGTCCCAGCTTCTCAAATTTCTCTTTCCTCTGCTTTATGTTGAAATGCCTTTTGTTTCAGCTGCTTGCAGAGGGCATTTTCACAATCCTTTTACATTTAAAATATTAAACTATCGAGAGAGAAAAAATTTGACTTGCCACTTGGTGATGACGCTTGCCTGGCATACAGCTATTAACACAACTGTTACTGTCAAACCATCCACTTCCATGACTTTCGAAAGTCTGCCCTCAGACTTTCTCATGCTCAACAAACACTGTGCTTGGGGTCAACTAATATAATGTAATGTCAGACCAAGAAGCAATAATATAAAAGTCTTTTTCTTTTCCATTTGGCCTAAAAGTGAGTCATTTGAAATTTTGCTTCAGTGTCTGAGCTTTCCTTCTGTTGCTCAGCCAGAAAATGGCTTTGTCAGGCTATTTTAGAGGAGTCCTCAAAGATTACATTTCCCCAGATTTGCTATTTTGGGAGTGAAATGGCCTTTGCAGTATAACAGGCTTCTGATGGGAAATGGTCCTGAAGGAAGAGAGAGCCCTGGATCAGGGTGACTTTTGGGTTTGCAGAGATGCAGATACACTGCAAGTCTCCTACTGTTCAGTGTTCAGAGGTGTGTGTTAGCAGTGAGGCTCAAACAGAGAGACAAATATACATCCATGCACAAATGTACACACTCACTCTCTTATTTTGATTCATGCTGTTTAATCTTGGGATGGAGATTGACAGATGAACTGCTCATGTCCTAAACTTTGGTCACATTCTTCACTGTGGGCTTAATCTCCCCGCGCTTAGCTTTTTCCGCATAATCTCAAGAACCTTCTTTAATCCGTGGATGTCTGCGAGCTTTCATTATAAGCCTCTGTGAAGCCACATTCTGCATGTGTGTTTGTGTGTATATGTGTTTGGTTCGATGCATGTTCACATGCGCTGCCATGTCTCTCTTGCTTCAGTGCATTTACTGACTTGACTTTTCACACCGCTCCGCAGCACTAATGAGTATGAGGCTGGTTGTGACAGGCCTCACACAAGCACCATGCATTATTGAGCTAATGGTCAGGTGGCAGATGCTGGAGTGCATGCACTGA
>JAQFJA010000002.1:11483235-11499136 GCA_029874485.1 Naso brachycentron
GAGGTGAAGCTATCAAACAGACATTCTTACAGTGAGTCATTAGCTATGTAGCAGGTGTATGATGGAAAATATTTATTTTGTAACCAAATGGGTTCTCTTAAGATGGGGATGAATTTGTATGGTGTAATGTGTAATGTACATGTTAGAACTAAAGTACTTTTTTCTTGAGTTTAAGTGGACTATTTGTAACTTGTAAATTAATCCTTGGCTTTGCCGTTGAATAAATTTCTGTCTATATTACTGATTATAGGGCCACCGAAGAGATACATTTACACACCTACTGTGTCAAATGAAGAAAATGGCTTTGTTTCACAGAAAAGATCAAATCTGCATTGTTGTTGAGATGTTCTTTGACATGAAACAGACTGTGTCACAGCAGTGACTGGCTGAGCCTTGAACACCAGCAGGTGTGAGGTTTCTGGTCTGTGCAGTGAACCCAACAAACAATAATGTTGAACAAATGTAACCCTTCAGCCTCTCGTGTGCTGCGATGAGATGTTTTTGGCACTCTGTAAAAATACTGGATGGATCTGTCTGACTCAGCTATGACCCTCGCCCATCTGTTACCATGTCTGGGGTTAGAAGGCTACCAAATGCTGCACATGTTGTAGGCCTCAGGGTGTAGGCCAAATGTTTTGGGTGTGAGATGGATGCTGTGATGAACTGTGAGGGGAGACGTTTGGCTTATGCGTGGACTTTTCAAGTTTAAGCACAGTTAAACCAACTGTAGATGCAGTTGACCAGCCCGTTCATCTTGCACAGGCTGCAGTCTTTACAGCTACACGACACTACACTACATGCTTTTTTATTAAAAAAATTTTTTTTTTTAGTGCTTTATGCCACCCCAGTATTAGTAAAGGATTTCTGTCCAGGGAGGGTTTGCTGCTGGGAAATGGAGTTTTTAAACTTTGTAGAAGCTGTTAAGTGGCCCCTCTGCACTGGCTCTGTCAAAGCATATGACCGGTGCTTAGCACCACTTAGGCTCTGAAGAATATGATTTAACTGAGCCAAGTGACAACCACAGTGACTTCATGCCACACATCCTCCAACTCGCCCGTAGCCTTTCACTTTACACTCCTGGGTGTGCTAATCACCTTCTTCAAATGGGGCCATGAGATCACAATCACATTTTCTTGTTGTAAAAGACTACTGAGAATGAAAAGAGCTGCAGGTGTGATGTTGTATTAGTGACATTAAATGCACTCACTTGTCACCCTTTTGACTTTGTACACTTTTCCAAATAGAATTATTGGCTGACGAGATCTGTTTTAACAGTTGTGGAATACAAAGTTTAGTATTGAAGTTTTATTTCCTTCTATATGCACATATGCAATTGCACTTTTTCTGAGGTTTTGTTTCATTGTTATTTTTATTAAATACACTACTCAATGTAATGTCTGATCTTTATTGGTTTCTGCACTAAGCACATGGCATAGAGGCATGTCTTTTTTGCTTTTATTCAATGATCTGCTAGTCATAGGCCTAGGATTTGGTATATGTACAATTTTAGCATGCACTGGTGTTGCAGTGGATCACAGGCGTGCAGGAAGGCGGACTTTAATACCAGCACTGTGGAAATGGACAGTATTGAAAATATTAGCTTTGACTTTTAGTTGAGCTGTTTAAGAGGGGGTACAGTGGGGCAATGCACTATTAAATTGTTAACGTCTAAGGGGAAAGCAGTACCTTTATCGACATGGGCTCAATTGCCTTGCTGATGTCATCATCACCCTGCGTGCATGTGTGTGTACAATGAGGCAGACTCTTCCCGTGTGGGCATCAGGGGACAAAGTAGTCTTTATGCAGTGTGCCGAGCTCCAAGGCAGAAACATTGTTGAGCAGTAAAACATTCTGTAACTAAAACCACATGTTCCAGAGTGGAGGACAGACAAACACAGGCAGCCTCTGCAGCTCCACATCAGGAGTTGGTGCCCTATCATCAGGGGCTCCTTTTTGACTCCGATGCAAAACTCTCGTTCAACATGGTGCATTTTATATGAATCTGGGAACTCAAATCCAAAACAGATTGTCCCTGACAAAAATACTGCAAAATGATGCAGATGGGCGTTTGAGAGAAGAGAATAAAGGGACACATTTAGCTTGACACATTTTGAATACAACATCAGTGTATTTTGTTGTTGATAATGTTAACATTTCTGCAGTAGACGTTTAAAGAAAAGCTCACCTTAATTACGTTTGATACCAGTATACTGCAAATGTAGAAAAAATGTAAAATGTGTCTCCTTCCCTGTGGCTAACAACAGACATTCAAAGATAGTGAAAAACATAACTGCCAATCAGCCCAGGGAATAACTGTATAAAGAACACTGCTAATGATATATAAAATATTAGAAAAAGTGGTATCTATATTTGTGAGCAAAAACACTTGGGGAGGAAGGTCACTGCTGACTTGTCAAAGGTTGTAAAATTATTCAGTTTACAGCATGGGATGTCAACTCTGCTGAAAAGATTTTGATATTTTGGCCACTCGAAACTTAAAAGGTTCCTTCTAAATCAAACTATAATCAAATTATATTGCTCTTTTCAGGCAAGTTGTATATGGTGTAACAATTGTAGATTGGGTATGTAGACCTCAAGTGGCTGGAACAAGATCATGTGAGCAGGTAGAGAGATTTGATAGCATTACATCATCTGAACATTTCTATTTCAACTAAAGTAAAATCATTACAATAGTTTGAAGCAGAGTGGGGAAAAAAAACAAAAGCAATTTGATCCAAAAAATCCTCCCAGTACTCCCCAAATTTTTTTCCATAGCCTCTTTGCATCTCTAGGTGGATAACTGTTACCAGAGCCTCTGTGTTTGCTCAATGGTGGCTGTCTAAATTATTGAAAAACCTGTCAGTTGTGGAGTTTTCCTTCATAAATCTGCAGGCTGGAGGTGCCGATTCACTTCTGTTGTTTGGTGTTGTTTCCATTCTTCTGCTAGTCAAATAAAGTTTTACTCCATCATTGAGCTCATACAGAAATGTGCACTGTGTTAATTAGAAAGTTGGTTGGAGTTCATTTTCAATTGATTCCCCGCCCTCTCAGATTTAGGTGCCCTATCTTGAAATGACTTTAAGAACTACTGCCTCCCTAGGAGGTCAGCCCTAATTAAAGGGATAGTGTGCCACATTAGCCATGCATGGAGTCAAGCCAGTAACAAAATTTAGATCATTCAGCCCCTAAGGATAAGGCTGAACCCTTGACCCATGCCTGTGCCCACAACTCCCTATTCCTTTCTTATACCTTTGTTATTTTGCATAGTTGATTACTTGACCCTTAGATCTAAACAAGGACCAAACATATCTCATTAGGTTTCTTTCTCTCTGTCTGTTTCTTTCCATCTCTCTCTTTTAAAGCAACAATTCTTTTCAGCTCAGATTGAGGAACTTCTTGTGATCAATAAAAGTATGACATGACATTTCTCTATGTAGACTTAAAAGTATTGGTGCGGGTTGCTGTTTCTGTGTTTGTTTTAGATGAAGGCCATGATGCTAGATAAGACTGTAATGTCCTTTCGCTAAGCTCCACTCTCTAATGCAAACAGGCCAATTAGAGCGTGGCATCTGCCAGCTCTGTCCAAGGATCCGACAACTACATGGCTGTGCCCCATTGAAACTCATTATATCTTTTCCTTGTTGAACACCGTGCAGTTTGAAAAGCACAGCTAATGTGACATCCGCTTTGGTAACCCTTCGATAAACATTGAGGCCATGTTACTTTATTATTAGTAGATATAAGCTGTTTAATATGAGTTACTTATAGTTATTAAGAGCATTAGCAAGCCTAGCCAGCTAAGCTAAAATATATGGCTGGAGTCTGGAAAGCACAACTCTCAAAAGTTTGTAGCATTTAACCAGAACTCAAACCCATCCAAACAGCCCAACTTTACTTTATTAATACATGAAGAGACGTGTCTGCCCCTTGTCCTACACAGGTCCTAAATCTAACCCTAACCCTGAGTCCTTGCTTGTTTTTTGAATGAAGTGAAACACAAGTTAGAGCTGCTTCACTGTGACCATAGGCTTTAACATGTATCTTTATATTCATAACCTGTTTTCACTGCTGAGTCAGTTGGACATCCTTTATATATCATGCAAATGCATATTGCAGACCTTCTGCCTGAAATGACTTTTTCATTTTTCAAAAAAATTAGTTAATATTTCTCCAGGGATTGGAGTTCGTGACTGTTAGCTCCATGCAAGCTCAGGAAGCTTGTCGAATGTAGCAACAATAACGAAGGGGGGCGTGACTTAGAAAAAGGTCTATTGAAAGACAGATGTTACTTTCACAGCTGTGTTGTCAGTTTAATGGGTTATAGCCAACCAGTAACTATGAATTCAGTCCCTGTCTATCAGAAAAGATTTTACCACCAATAGTTTTGAAAGTAAAATGACCTTGAACTTTTGCAATTAGGAGACAAGTGTAATTAATTTGTGATTGTTATGTTATTCACCTTTATCTGCTTCAGCTGAGACCTCTAATGGCTTCTTTTGAAGTCCTGAAGCTGTGCGTCAGGGGCCATGTTTGTGTTATTGCAGATCCTCTAAGAGCCCATTGTTTTGAGACCTCACAGGTTCCTCCTAATCTAATTGGCCACGGATGTCCTGGCTCAGGACCTTTCTCCATGCTCTTGGGATTGACAGAATCGTTCAGGGCCGAAAAGTCACTTGTCCAAATACAGCCTTGTTTAATTACAGGAGGGGGATGCATGCATATCAATGCACACAACCCCTCCAAGCCCAATAAATGCCCAGTCTAACTCTTTTCAGACTAGATATTCAATTCCACCTTCTAAAGAATCTCTATCCAAATAGGAACTTGATTTTCGTCTCTCTCCTCCTTATCCCAAAGCCCTTAAGCTCCCTCAACTTCTCCTCTGTTCACCTTTACTTTGCCAGTGACATACCTCTCAGTTGTTCTTCATCCAGTATCAACACAGGAAGATTCTGCTATGCTATTTCTTAAGACCGCGCTTCCCAGATCCTTACCACCACCACCAATCCCACACCCTCCCATCCCCAGCCAATCCCTGACCACCTCAGCCTCCGACTCTATATTCTGAATTGCCAATCCCAATCTAATTTAAGGAATATTTTGGAGGTAACTGTATACGGCGGCAGGGGAGATAACATCTCCAGGCCCCTGTGAAGGACAGGAACTCAGCAGTGTGTACTTAATAACATAAACTGCTGAAAAGGGCCCAAGCCGGTGCATTGGCAGAGGAGCAGGCCGGTGAGACGGATAGAGAGAGAGCAGAGAGAGTGGACCCAGTGTTCTGGGGTGGGGTGGGGGTAATTGAGACCATGTGAGCCTCCCCCAGTGGAGGGATTAGAGAAGAAACGGAACTCTCTCAGCTCCGAGATCGCTTTCAATTAGATGCGCCCAGAGCAATGTACTTGGGATGATAGGGAGGGTGAGAGACCAGCATGATCCAAAATGTCTGGGCGAAGGAGAGGAAGAAAGGTGAAAGAGAAGTTAGGGTTGTGGTCCAATGTCCTCCTCTTCCTGCGTGTCAGTGCCATAGTCTTGATTGTCTGGATCATGTCTGTGTGTGGGACAGGGCAGTAGATCCATGTCATATGGGCTGACAACTAATGACAGCATCAGTTTATGTACTCTGTTTTAATCTGCATTCACTCAGGGTGTGCAGACTAAGTTTTCTTTCTCTTCCTGTTGATACCCTCAAATGCACATATCCTCCTGACAACCACTATCTGTCTTATTCTCCTGTGGCTACAGCACAGCTCCACCTGAGTAGTTGTATGTTAGTTCTCTAAAAGATACATTTGTTTTAATACACACACACACAAACGGAACCAAATAAACATATTAGGAGTTTTCAGTTTTGATATTTTTATTATTTTGATTTGCATTGTTTTTTACTTTGTAAAACTTGTTTCTTGGATTGCATACATGGCTACTAACAAAATATTGTGATTCCAATAAATTAGATGAGACTAGAGTAAAACTTCAACAATTGGTGAGCTAAATCATAGCATCTTTCTACATCCTCAATAGGAGTTATGGATATGCTTGCTAGTGTCATCAGTCATAATCAGAGATGGCATTTTCACCCTGGACCAGGTTTTACATGCCAGTGAATGCCATTGAATACTAAGAACTGCACAGATGTAACTCATTTAGTGAACTGGAACTTTTCAGTCACGACACTCGAGTGACAACAGTTGGCATGCTGCCCATTGGACACACAGACGGTTGAAACCCAGCCATAATATGTCTGCCTGATGACCTGGAGCTGGCCCTTTCAACAACATACAATGGTGTAGCTGTCATATATCTGTATCGACAGGTTGTCAACTCTACAGATGTCACATGCCTTGTCTATCTGGGGTTTGCCCAGTTCCATGTTCACAATTTGATACCAAACTGAGAAAGTCTAATTAAAAGGTTCATTCATGGAAAATGTTGATGAAGTTTGTTATAGTGACCTGAAATCTGAAACGTTAACTCTTCAAGGCAGTTGGAACAATTCAGCAGATCACAGCACAAGATAATCCAAGCAGAGAACAGGAAAGCTAAAAATGCAACAGTGTGCTGTGATGGATGTCCACTGTGACCCTTCACAGTAAAAATTATGTCGTAATTAGCTGTGAGTGACTTGCAGAGACACACCAGGTGTTTTTCTGATGAGGTGTTTCTCCAAGACACTTGATGAGGGAGATTGATTTAGATTTTCTGTTGGTTTTAACTAGGGTACTGGGTACTGCTGCTGAAATTTTCTGAGAGACTTAACTGATGAAATGACATTGCTGATGTTGAAAAATGATGTGAACCAATACACTGACTCACATATGCAGAAATGCATTTGAAATCAATAATATGGGTACTCCAAATTTAGCTGACGAGTCTGAACCCCGACAGATGTTGTAAACGGAGTCTTACAAGGCATCACTTCCTTTCCCTGTTTCCCGATCCAGACCCTGGCTTTTTGTATGAAATGCCGCATCAGCTCCTCCTGTGTTTAGGTTTCTGTTGGCATAGCCATGCAAAAGCCCTGAATGTTTAGAAATGGGTGTTTATTTTCACAGTCTCTAAATGCTTTAGTGAAAAGCTCTCACTGTTAAAGACTGACAGTTTGAAATCTCTGTTATGCTTTCAGCATCATTTAACTTAAACTGAATGGTTTACATGCAAGTGGGTAAATCCTGCAGTCTGCTCCCATCTATATTGAAGCGCATTTCAGTGTGCATTTATATTTAATTTCCAAAGAGCGTAAACTCTCACATTTAGGCTTATTGTCACAAGGTTTTAAGGCTGTTGGCCATCCACCCTCACCCCATCCACAAAAAAAGAAAAGAAAAGAAAAGAAAAAAAGAATTGAATCATTGTAAATTTTTGTAAATTTAAAATTTTTAAATTGGGATAACCTCATTTAAACACTTTTCTCTTGTTCTGATAATAGTGAACTACTGATAGAGAAAATAAAAAAATGCTCATACCATTCAAACATGGTGGTGAGTTTTTATTATTTAGATACTACGTGCAAAGTACAGATTACACTGAGGTCACATGTCTTTTCCTGAGCTATAAAGACAAATTGGAGAACTCTAAGTGTACTGGGTTAAAGGCCAGAGTCATCGTCAGCCCCTATGAGGTAATTATGTGTTTGTGTTTATAGCATGTTGACTTCCCACTCTGTCTCTCTTCTGCACTCCATCTTTCTGCCTAACTCCCCCACCTCCTCCTCCCTTTTCTCCCTCTCTGTTCTTTGCACAAGTCGTCTCCCTCTGGGAAGAGGTGCCTGAGATGTTGGTTCAGCCATACATCTCTGTCAAAATCTCTATGAATAAATTAACCTTTTAAAGATTAGTCCACCCTAATACCTCAGGGTTTTTTAAACAGAAGAGCGGAGCCCCTCCAGCCCCCACCCATTCTATGCCAAGCCCCACTAACTTGAGGTTTTATTAAAGCAGCATAAACTTTTAAAGGAACAGTCCTAATTTTTTCACTGTCTGCCAGCAATGAACGACAAGGATTATCATTATTTTATGGTTATTTATTATAATTTTTAACATTCTTCAAATTAACCATGATTCTTTGCTTTCAATGAGGTTGTGGTTTCCTGTCAACCCGGTGATCTATGGTGCTGGGCTGGTGAAAGCCATTTTATCAATTTGGATCTTGATGCTGCCCGTTCTATTAAAAAAGTTGTTTTAAATAAACATGCTAATTATGTCATATACTTATTTTTTGTCCATTGTCAACAGTTATGGTAACATTTTTCTCACCTCTTTAATGACACTGGGAAATGGGACCAGACTGTATCATATCATACTGAAGAATCGGGCTGGAAGTAAATTGTAAACAAAGTTCTATTTTTATCCAGTCAATGTAACTAAAAAAAAATTATGTTAAGTAAAAACTAAAGTCAACATACCCCCCTCCAAAAAAACAGCTGCATGTACTGTAGATTTTCACAAAAGATGGATTTGTTATTATTAAAATAATCTCACTTGTTTCCATTTTCATGATGGTAAAAGATTAGACGATAAAAAGAGTGATTCAAATCGCAAAATAATAATTTATATTAAAAATAAAAATAACAAAATATAAAATATTTAAAAATATATAAAAATAAGGAAACAGTTCACTCCCCTGAACCTGTGACCCTGAACCACAGTGTCACAAAATATTGAATTACATCAAAGTAATGGGAATTGTATTAATGACATTATAGTGTATAATTATTTCCTGTGACACCATCATATAGGTAATAATTGTAATTGCACCCTGCCAATTTGTCTGAAGTTTATTGCTGATAGCATTTTTAACTGGCAAAACATGCAAGGTTTATTCTATGGTGCCAAAACTGTACTTCTATCTATAATATTTGAGGCAAGCTGGTCAGGAAATTCAGCTTTGACATTTCTGTGTACTTACATATTCCAATTACACCATAGGAACTCAGTTATTATTTATGACAAAGCATTAGCAGTTACTGGCAGAAAAAGATGCTTGTGTTTGTTGTTGAAAACAAGAAAAAAAAAGGTTTTGTGGACGGTTTAAGCTCTTCAATCACAAAAGTTTTAATACGTTTCCTGCAATCTGTTTCAACACAGTTCTGGGAGGATGTCCAGTAATTTCTGTTTTTACTTTGCATAAAAATGTCTCCTTCAGACCTGTAGTGAGATACTGCCATAAGCAGGAAGCAGTTGGAATGGGCTCTCCCCGGCCTGTTTCAATGACCTGGTTATTTAGATGGAGAACAGCACCTGGAGTAGCTCCAAACACCCGTAGGCACTCAGACTGAATGTATGTGACTCTGGCTGCTTTTCCAATATGCATGTTGATGCCCAAATATTTTTTGAGAAGGCTTTGCTGAATTTTTTCTCAGTTACCACAACTGCTGAGAGGATTTATTCTGCTTCCACTGCAGAACAAGACATTTTGTCATTGTTTTGGAAATGTGCAAAATTATGTCTTTTGCTGAAGAGCATATATTTTTAAACAGCCAAACAGTGGTCTCTTGTTGGCAGTTGGGCCAGACCTATCTACCTTGGTTTTTCAAACAAATCAGGATAATTATGAAGAACAGGTTTTAGGTTGAAATTCCTTGAAAAATAAACCATTCTTGACTGAAAGAAGATGACATGTATTGGCTGTGTCACTGGTTTTAAGTTTCACTCTCAGTGCAGGCAGAGGCGTCTCCTGGACTTCCTGAGCTCTAACTTGTGCCAACTTATGTACTGGGGAATTGGAGGTCCCATTCTCCTTTATTTTGGTCGTGGGGTGGTGGTGATGTGTGTGTGTGTGTATGTGTGTGTGGAGGGATCAGTGAGTGAGGGGTGAAGGACATGAGTTTCTCCATTTCGCCAGTCGTCCTGGTCCTCTGTCTCCCCTGTCTGACCTCATCACTCAATCTTAGTTTAGCCTCTGACATGTTTTAGCCAAGCATTCCTTGACTAATTTATGTCTTTACAGACAAGCTTGGCAAAGGGGAGCTTCCAGTAAAAGGCCACTGCCTAAGCCACTGACCCACACTGCGGCAAACTGGTTAATTTAATTTCTTTTAGATGGGAGGAGGAAACGGTAATGTCTCTATTACCACGAAAAGAAAAAAAAATCTGCCATCTTGGAAACCTTGGGTCTACACAGATGTTCTCCTGGATGTGCTTTTCTTTTTACCTCATCAAGTCAACTTGTGGTGAGAGTAAACAGGGTCATGATGACCTTTGCTGTGAATCTGCAACGGTTGACAACATATGGCTCCTTAATACAGTAAACATGTCCTCTTATAGTAGAAAGGCCAACACTGCAGAACACCGCCCAATTATCTTAGCTGGCCTCCAGACAAGTCTAGTGTGCCCTTGAGATTTATGGCCTGAATTCCCACGTCTAATGGTAAAGTAGAAGTTATTAACTTTTCAAAGTAAGTCTGTCTCTCATAGCCATGCACCCATGTCCCCCTTCATTTTTGTGTCTGCACAAGCTTACTTTAACTGCCTGATTAACAATGGCTACAGCTGCTCTATGGGGCAGGGGATTTGGTCAGAAAGCAATTTTGTAACTGTATATTCATGTAGCTGATAATGTTTTATGAAACATCAGTTGTGTTTCAGTATCAGTCAATATTATAAGTCTTGAGTCTGCAGACAAGTAGACCAGAAATGGATTGTGGCCTTATATCTGATGCCCAGTTTAGGGACAGCCAAGTAGGGATGAGAGCAGTTCCTGTTTTCTCTCAGTAGGAGGCTCCAGAGATCACAGAATGACCATGTCTTCTCTCTAAGTCAAAGAGCACAGCCCATCTTTTGGTCTGTTTCCCTGCTCCTTCGCTGCCAGATCCACAATAGCAGCAACAGTCCACATATGGAAATGCTTGATTTGATATAGTGTCATTTTACTTTGCAGAAATGAGTGTACGCATGTTCCCCTCTTTTCTGCAACCCGCCACCGCCACCGCTGGAGTGTGAAATGTGATCCAGGGTTACTACCAGTGCTGTTAAAAAATAACACACTTCTTATGAAATGATTATCTACTGACACAAGGAGATTATGGGTTGAATACATTTTTTTTCACACAGAGAATGTCACTGTATACCTGAAAAGAGATCAAGGTACTGAGGGTCTTATAAAGCTTGCATGAGGAAAATATGCAAAATATATTACACCTGAATTAAGCTTTGAACAAAATTAAAGAAAAATCCTACCTGTACCATGTTTAGAAAAAATCTTTTCACAAGTAATTTGTGGTGATTAATAAAAATTTGATTTCAAAGAGGATACGATTAGGTAAATCTTGTCATTTTTCTTTCCTTACATAAATGCTTCACTCATTAATCATGCTTTAATTTTAGTTGCAGCAGACAGTCTGTGTTCTATTCACTACATGAACAATTTTCTGTTTTTTCTTTAAAGAAATATCTGACATCATTCAGCCTTGGACTCAGGCTCAGTTCCCGGAATTTGTTTTTTCTTTTTCATTTTAACCCCAAACTTTCAAATTTTTAAACTCTGCAAACAACAAGGCTGTAACTGGTCTAATGTGCATAAATGCTCTCAGCCGATAAGCACAGGACTGTGAGTTAAATGTGTGTTTGGGAGGAATCCAGGACCCATAGAGTGCAGTGGAGCACAATCCCAAGCCAAGTTTTCTGTGGACCAGAGCAGAAAGCAAGAAGTACAATGTTATGATGTAAGCCATCAAACCTTCAAAATAACAGTGCCAGTTGTGATTTCCTGAGATTTTCCAGAATTTTTGTTTCAAGCCGCTGATAGTAAATGGCATTGCATCGTCAGGAAAATTTTGTTTTCTCTCTTTTTGGGCTGTTAGCAATTGTAAGTGGAAAAAAGGTCCCAGCTCCAAGTGGTCAAATAACTGCAGCTCTTTCAGCTTCTGTGTACAGCCCGCCTGCCGAGATGTAAGCAAAGGGGCCAGACAAAACCAAACAAAACAACAGTAAGCAGGCCCAACAGACTGAATTGACTTTGCAAAGAGTTGGGTAATCTTGGGTCGAGAGATGGTAATCTGAGAAATCCTTCTTTCGTAATATTTATAACCAATACATATGGTTAGTATTTATTGGACATTTTATTCATTATAATGTAACATTTTCCCAAGACATACAGTGGTCTAAAATATTTCAGAGGTAATGATGACGGTGGTGATAATTATGAGTTTTCGGTAATATCATATCATCACACTCACTGTACTGCAAACCACCATGTTTTTCAGAGGAGCTTTTTCTCTTGCAGAATGTTCCAGGATTAATCTTGTGTGACCACAGCAGAAAGGATTTTCACTCTTGAGATGTCATGGGGAAAGCGAATGGAACACCTATCTGTCACCTTTTACAAAGAGAACCAGAGTTCCTCCTAACTGAACAAATGGACTTGTCTTGTGCAAGAGGGGGACAAAGGCATTCTCACTTTCAACACCCACGCCCCTGCAGCCCCCAGCCTCGACTGCTGCCTAAAGACCAGTAAAACTGTTCAAATGTTTCCTCTGCCCCAGAGTCTGGGCTAGTTCCCCTTAATCTCGCACTAGTTGAGACCTCAAGAGTCTGTCACCTTTCCTGTCACGCTCGGCTGCCTGCAGCCCATTGGCCGGCAGCAGATTTATTTCTCCCTGTCAGGGCCAATAGCATGGCGATGTGGCTCAGCCCACTGTTTAGTTACAGTGACAAACATGCTGATTAGAGAGGCCCAGATGATGGATGGCTCCTCGGCGGAGAGCGGCCCGAGTTTTTAGCGGGTCATAATGGGCCTGACACTGCACAGCCTCTCTCTCTTTCTCTTTCTCCCTTTCTTTCTGTCCTCCTCTGGCAGATAGACCCCTCCCCCACAGGTCACACTCAAAAGGTCAAAAGTTAACGGGCCAGCCTTTGCGTTGTGCCGCCAAATCAAAATGACCCTGTTTGGAGTCATATTTGTAGACACTCCATCATCATCATGGCCACTGCGACACCTCTATTCCCTTCTTCCCCATGGCCTTTTCTCCTGTGACCACAAGCTCCCACACGGGTAAATAGGAGGGTACACAACCCTGTTGGCTTATTTAAACCGCAGAGCCTTCTTACTCACTTTTGTGCCACAGAGACGCTAACGTGCACAATACACACACAGACACACAAACTCTCCCTCCGTCTTTTAATGTGGGCTTTCTTATAGCGTTGTATTGAATTTATTTCTACCAATTGGATTGAGCATGTTGCTTGCAGAATGTGTCGGGGAATGTTTGGTATTGAGTCATGCTTGAGAGACTGTTCTATCTGGAAATACAGGTCTACCACTTAATCCACTCTGAGGTCTGCAGCACTCAGACCTCTGCTGAGAGCCTGTGCCATTAAAACCTTTGGGATGATTTCGCCGCAGAAAATCTTAGGCGACCTTGACACAGAGGCCGAGTTTCTTTTACTCTCTGCTACCTCACTCTTACTTGGTATATATGGCGTTATATATATGCATTACAATTGCAAAGTCTGAACCTGCGTCATTTTAACTTTTGCTGTTAAACAGTCAGTACACAGGCGTCCCTTTGTTCTTGAGCTTCAGCTTCAGTCAGAGTTAATGCAAGCCAGCGAGTTGGTTTGTAACAGAGTTGCTGCATAGCTTTGAATTTGACGGGCCAGATGTTTAACCTGAATCGTGATTTTAAATATGCGGCCAGTCAAATCTAAGGAGATGGTTCTGGCTTAGCACTGTGGAGTCCAGGTCCTAGGGGCCACATTTCCCTGAACATCAGGATGTTGTGCCCAGAGGCACAGTGTGTGAGTATGTACGTGTGTGAGAAGCTGGGAAAGTGCAGAGCAAGACAGCACCTCATTTGTATTCTTTTTGAAACAGATGCTCGACTGCATTAACGACTTCTAACTAAAACATTCATAAAGTGTTATTGGATTTTTAGCAGTGGGGTTAAGAAGTGTGACCTTAGAGGTCTGAAGGTTGCCAGCGCTTCTCTCTCTTCCCTCCCTTCTGGCCTCCTCCCCTTTCCTCTCCCTCTGTTTGGACGCTCTGGTGACATCACAGCAGCCCAGCTTCAAATTGGATGCAGAGAGTGAGAAGTTCAGCAGTAGCCCAGGGCAGTGAATATTTTTCCATTTATTTAGGGGGGGATGGAGGACAGGAATCGGGGGGAGCAGGACATGAAGATAAAAAAGGGGCAGAATACATTACAGGTTAAGTAATAAGTAATCAAAATTGTGCCTTCTGTGTGTATGCATACTCCACTCAATCTCATGGTTAAGTGAGCCATAGCTGTGCTCTAGTAGAATCCCCTTTGGACACCCAGTGGTTTTGATGACTACATCAAAAAAAAGGGGGTAGAAGAAATGTGAGAGGGGCCAAAAAAGTAAAGGGGCATCAGAGGTTTGTACCTGGCTTGTTTAATCATAATATGAGGGTTACGGCTCTTTTCCACGCATGTATGTAACTGGTTTCTGTAGATCCGAATGATGCCCCTAGTGTCCAACACAAGGAAATGCATTTCTTTATGGAAGGATTGAAATGTAACCGTAGCAGAATCAGATTCACGATGTGTTAAAACTACTATCTCATTCTCTCCAACTATACATACTTACTTGACAATCCAAATTAGCAACTGAAAATAGCTTGCTAGCCTTAGCAGCTTGTTAGATAAGCCAGCACACTGTATACGGTCTCTCCGAAATCCACCGGCAAAAGTTCAATTTTTTAAATGTAGTCAAGGTAAATTCCAGACCGAAATATTACAGAGGGGAGGAGTTTCACAGGCACATCGGATATCGCAGAGATTCTCACTGGAATGAATGGATTTCGGTTGACTTGCCTTCTTTCACATAAGTGGAAATGAGGTGTTAGGCATCATATTTGCCCCACTAATGTAGGGGCTGATGTAAGGGCTGGCTATTGGTATAGGCCTAACTGTCATTTTAACACATAAATATCTCTCATCATTCTAAATTTTCTTTCAGCATTTAGTTGTGCAAAATTTGAAATAAACTTATGCACACTACTTTCTAACCCTGATGTTGAAACTAAAAATATAGAACTTATTTAAAATATATATTTACAAAAGTAATTTCAGAATTAACTTTACTTCATCTGTTCAGTATTTTATCACAGAAATGAGACAAATTGCTGCTGTCTACACAAAGATGAGAAAAAGTGTGAGCTCACTCATTAATGTAACAGCACAGAATAAGTCTGCGTCCCAAGTTTCTACTTTTGTTTGAAGGAAGATCCCGTTTCTGCTATGTCAGTTCATGTAAACACATGATTATACATACTGTAATACACTAGAAAAATTTGCTTAATAAAAGTAGAGTCAGTAGCATTTGTTTGTTGCCGTTTGTAAACACAACATTCCAATTTGGCCCCTCCTCCCAGCTCAACGCACCAGAATTATTGCAACTTTACGTGTACTGTGTGTACTGTTATAGTGCTTATCTAAAGTTACACAGGAAGCAGTCTCCATACACAGTCGCCACCACACATTAAAAGAGGCCCAGAAGCGATGATTGAGCAGCGTTACTTTTGTTTTAATTTCTATATTTTATGTTTTAGTAAAATCCAACTCACTTTCCCATTAAAGCGGTCATTACATAAGATTGGGCGTGTAGCATGCTATTTAAGAGCTAAAATCAATTCTGAGGATTGCACAAAAAGTTCAGTGTATGCTGGAAAATGTTTTGCCAAGCTACGTTGATGGTCAATGCTACTGTTTTCTGTTGTTTTATTCTCCTCTCTTATTTTTTCTGTGATACTCATTTTTACTGTCTTTACTGTGGAAACATAAATAAGCAGCTGCTGTCTCAAGAATACAGACATTTGATCTGGTAAGAGCTAACCTGGCTAAAAAACACTCAGGAGACCCAGTGACACATCCAAAGAGTCATTTAACTGTAGCTAAAATAGCAACTAGACCTAATCCTTGTGGTATTTCTAAAGTGCAGTA
>JAQFJA010000002.1:11499236-11511213 GCA_029874485.1 Naso brachycentron
TCAACTTAATGGGGAAGTTCTCTGCTGTTCAACTTCAGCGTAATGACAACAGTACTTTTTTTTTTTTCAATAAAAATTAGTGTCATTTGGCATCCTAGTAGACATACTTAGGAAAGCTGTGGCTCTCATGCCCTTAAGTATGGTATTTCAAAATGCAGGTAATTTTTATGAGTCTAATTTTTAAATGCCCATAACCTTCACTGTTAGTTTGTGGTCAATGTGAAGCTGAACTGAGGAACCATTCCTTTTTTCCAGTTACAGTTAATAGAGTATGAGGCATCTCGTTGCTTGGTCTGTCCTTGTGCTGACTAAATCTGTCCTTGTGTGTGCGTGCAGTTTGTGTGGCTGCTCATGCATGTGTATATGTGGTGAAGCAAGAGGCCTGCAGAGAAATCCAGGAAATCCTAGGCTCTCGTCCCGTTTCTTGAAAAGATGCGTGTTCTATGTGTATATAGCGTGTACTCTGCACTTTATGTGTTAGTGGCTTTCCGACTGGGCTTGGAGGAAAGGCCATGTAAAAAGAAGCTCATACTCAAACAGTCATTCGCACAATGCATATCACATTACGCAGCAGCCTACGCACTCCCACTCGAGGTCACACTCTTGTAACAGTTATGGTTCTAATAAACAGATCATTCTTGACAACACTGCACCTCCAAATGAATTGCAGTTGCATCACATAAATAAAGTTGTGGATTGACTTGGACTGTGGAATCTATGATCAGTTCTTATTTGCTGCCCTGTCACAAGCTCGCCACAATAATATCTGGCAAATGGATTGGTCATTGGATCGGTAAATCAGTCTGGAGGGCTAAACCCTCATAACACAGCAAGTGTAATCTAGTGAGAGAGAAAGTGCTAAGCCACCATGAAATAGAGGTTGGAGTTTGATGCCAGGCCTAGTTTGTCTTGTCACCTTGCCAAGCCATCTGTATAGACCAGTGGGAAAGTCAGAACACTATTTGCTGAACTTCTATCCCTCTTTAACTCAACTGACCAACCAGCGGGAGCAGCCTGGGGGACCTCACAGCCTGAACTGAATGTTAAATCCTAAACAATGAAAAAGCATCCACTGCGTATAAGAATGCTGCATAGTTACCATAGAGACAAAATATTTTTGACATTACGCAGTTGTTGTGCTATATTTGCCTAGTAAATTCTTGCTGGAATGAATCTCTATTATATTCCTGAAGAGATGAAGCCCAGAGACTGCTCATTAAACTGGCCACCCATGCAATAAACATATTAAATAGACCACAGATTAGAAAAGGCTGTCTTTTTGTTTTACTGGTCATAGCAAAGAAATTGTGCTGCCCAGTTTGAGATGGATTTGATGGCTCTTAATAGTGTCTGCTTCTTTTTTATAATGCCCAGCATACAACACTAGACTATGCTTTATTGGTCTGAGCCAGGGCACAGAAACATTAGCAGCGGCCAAAATAGCCCATAAAAGTTGGGCCAAGTCTAATTATGTGCCAGTTTATGATATTAAGTATTTTGAAATGCACAAACATTGCTCTGTAGTTGATATTTAGCCTATGTCTTTATGGTAATTAACATAAAACAGTCAATAAGTGGTCAGTTACTCCTGAATTTCCTTCTTCATAGACCTACACTGATGACTGACCATACCTTCATTTTTATTTCTTGATGGCCCAAGTTTCAACACAGTGGGTCATTCTTTACTGGGCTTTCCTGCTCAAGGTAGTGAACTTTATTTCACTGTAGATTACATGCTTGGATGTGAAATTATTAGAATAATGTGTGATGTTCACATACGGCTTGTACAGACAGTGGAGCAGAGCTGCATAACAAAGAGGGTTGCATAATCACCATATTTGGAATTGAGGATGCAATTATGGATATTATTGCCTTAATGGTACTGATTTTGTTTCGCAGTTACCAAAGCTGAACAAAAGAGAAAAGGAAGAGGTTGCGCTGTATGTGAGCACTATTATACTTCTTCAGCTGCTTGCCCTGTTGGCGTTAATTCTTGACCTCCACTGACACAGCTTTCTTGGCCTCTTCTGCAAGGTTAATATCCTTAATAAAAGTTAATATGTGGAAAAGCTAACACTCTCCTGGTCTGTCCCACCAGACTAAATTAGACTTCTCACTGAACTCAGCCTCTCTCTGTATCATTTTTTTGGTGACGTGTGAGCTGCAGTAAATTGCTTTCTTATGCTGGATGATCGTTTGGCAGATGGCCTTGTGTTGTTTGTCTGACCTGCTTTAAATTAAACTTTCATAGCTGTGACCTGAAATTTGGTGGAAAATACAATCGGTTATGCGTGTACAAACCCTCTCATCATCTTACTTTTACAGTCAGTCCCCTGTCTTTCTTCTCGTCAGCCTCTCATGTCACCTATATGTCTTACAGGCTTCTTTGAGGACTGTTTTACTTCTTCTTTATTCCTTATCGTTTCAGCTCAATTTGGCATTTCAGCAGAGATCTTGTGGTTTCTCAGATCTGTTATGCTGTGTGAATGGTCATGAAAATGACAAATGTTTTTACTCTCGCCATAAAGTCACATTTATCCCCTTTTATTTGAGGGCTTTGATTTGAGATGATACTGTGCCATTTTTTGCACCCCATTTCATTTCATTTACGGAGATGCCCTGAGGAGGATTCAATAGAGTTTGTGCATACCTATGTGTGAAATGTCCTTATAATATATAGTATGTTCTTTGTGTATAGAGGAATGACACACATTTGTATGTACAGGTATACCAAGCTTATTAAATTGTCTGTGTATGCACATGTGAGAGGGTGTGTGTATAGACAGATGTGCATGGAAGCGTAAAAGGAGCATACCTTGCACGCAGCCACAGTCAAGGCCTCGGGCCGTGTTTGCACTGGGTGACAATAACCTCTTTTATTCTGCTTCTGCCTTCACCAATGTTTTGATTTCTACTTAAAGTTTTATGTCAGTGCCCTCCCTCAAGGGTGCCATTACCTTGTATGCTAATAGAGCTATGCATATTCTATTACTGCTGTCAGGGCAAGATAAGGGACACATTCAGCAAAGGAGCACTTAGGGGCCAATGAACCCAGCGAGGGGTCCTGCTGCTCCTGCATTATCAGTCATCTTCACATCTGAATGGAGCTGGCTTATGGGCCCTCTCTTCCCTCTCCCGCTCTCTCTCTCTCTGTAGTAATGACTAAGGATGGTCTTCCGTAATAATCAGTCACTGAGAAACCGCCCGATCCCTATCTTACACACATCCAGACACAGGCGGCCACGTGCGCGCACAAATACACACACATTGAAACCATGCACAGCTGCAGGCTCAATCTAAACCGACCACAAAAAATGCAAGAGCAGGGCAATAACACTAACACTGTCACACGGAGACAAACATGTCTCATTTGGGGTCAGTTTGGATGGGGCTAAGTAGGTCTTTATTTTCAGACTGACTGAAGTCTTCTCTGCCGCATAATGGTAATGAAGCCATATGGTATGTGGAATTGGATTACTAACAAATGTTCCATACCACCGTCTTTCCCCTGGCCTTTTTTTTTTCTAACCCCCCTCCACACTCTCCTTCTCCCACTCTCTCTCTCGCTTCCCTCTCTCTCCCCTGTGTCGCTGTCCCCCAATAAAGCAGCCATTTCAAATTGAAACAGCATGTTGTCTAGGAGTGCGCACCTCATTTATAAGATTAAATTAAAAGCCAGCCATGCTCGGATGGCATTTTGTGATGATGAAGAGATGGAGGCGGGAGGTTATGGGAGGAGGGAACCGTTTCAGCTGCACACAATCATCTTCCTGTCATGTGATTTGCTGGTTCCTGGTGGTGACACCTTCTTCCTGTCACATGCTATGATGTGTCAAATGCCACACCTAACACCCTAAGGCTAATGTATTCAGGCTTATGAGCTCTTATTAATTTTTTTAGTTTAACTATATTTTTGAAATGTTATGGAAGCCTTTTTAACACGTGTTATAAAGTAGCTAAACATGGTTACAGGTTTGTGCCTTGTCACAGACAAAATTAAATGATATATCACACTGTGAGCTAAAAAGGCCTTGCAAATTATGCTCTATAAATGGAGGAAAATCTCATTCTGTTCCCTACCTAAAAACAGATGAACTTTTATTGAAAACGTTGAAGCGATTAGTTTAAGGGGCGTCTTTTAGTGTAATTCCCAAATGAAATGAGCAGACCCTGTATTTATGAAGCCCGTAGCAGAAAGAAGGGGGCTCTTAATGAGGCAATTAAGTTGAGGGGTCGAGAGACTTTGATCTTGAGCACAGTGATTTTTACAAAAACAGCGCACAGTGATAGATACTCATAACTCAGGGACCTTAATTGTGCTTAATTTGTTTGGAATAGGAATGTGCTTTCAATTAGAGTGTGGATTTGGGTCCGTGTGTTTAAAGGA
This sequence comes from Naso brachycentron, assembly GCA_029874485.1. Lineage (NCBI taxonomy): Eukaryota > Metazoa > Chordata > Actinopteri > Acanthuriformes > Acanthuridae > Naso > Naso brachycentron. Next base: position 11,503,624 of record JAQFJA010000002.1, read on the forward strand.
GGCTGTCAGGGAAAATTAAGAAGCAGTTTGGTCCCCCTCCTGTGTTACTGTTTTTTATCAGGGCTAGAGAGAGTCAGAGTCAGCAGATAGAAAGATGAAGAGAGCAAACAGAAGGTAGAGAGAGGTAATTAGGCAACAAAAACAGATTCCTCACAAGAAGCCATGGATGGATTGATGGTGAAACAGGGCAGAAAGGAGAACTATTGCATTTCTCTCCTCTATATGTGGGTGTCTGGCTCAGCAAAAAACAATTGTTGGACCCACATAAGATTAACCATAAGATGTCTACAATGCAAGGAGCTGTAAAGGAGGCAAAAGAGATTAGAGGAAGAAAGTGAAACTACAGTTTAAGGGGGTAGGCTCAAGGCAGACCCTAGACGTTGTAGGTGGGTGAACACACCTCCTCCACCCTCATGGTTAACACTGGAGAACCTCAAGGCTGTGTTTTGAGCCCCTGCTGTACACACTTTGGACATACACAACTGTGTAACCACAGTTGGCAGAGGACTGCCTGGTGTCAGGACAACAACCAAATCCTAAATGTTACCATGACCAAGGATCTGATAGTGGACTTCGGGAAGAAGCAGAAAAGCAAATACACCCCCTTATTATCAGTGGGTCTCTTTTTGGAGAGGGTAAACAGCTTCAAGTACATTAGTGTCCACATCACCATGGGCCTGACCTGAGGACTGCACAGCGGTGGCAAAGACATGGCAGGGACTGCTACACCTCAGACGCTTAAGGATATTTCAGATCTCCTTGAAATGCTGAGGAAATTCTACCTTTGTACCATCGTAAGTGTCCTAATGTGATACACCACTCACTGTCAGATACAGAAACTGAACGGAAGTTGTCAAAGGAGCAAGAGGGTGATTTACGAGAGGAAGCAGTGTTACTGAGACCTAAGCAGTGAATCATGAAAATATTATTTTCTGTTACGTTATATTATGTTCTAAAGCTTAAGTAAACACGCCCATACCCCCAACAATCCTACAGTAAGGTGCTTTAATGCCAGATTTTGTGTAACTTCAGCCCAAAGTTACATTTGTGCATGTGTTGCTATGTTTTTACAAAGTCCCGACCTTGTACTGTTATTGGCCAGAGGTTAAACACCACTGCCCAAGGGTTGACACCCAGAAATATATTAAAATAAGGAGAAAATAAAAAAAAATACAGGCAAAGGGTTTTTTACAGATATAGACCACCACCACAAACTGCTGATGGTCCTCAGCATAAATCCTATAGATGAAAATTATTAAAAATTATTGTTCTATTAACTAAAAGAACTGTTGGGATTACATTTTACTGCAATTGCGCTTCAAGTAATTACATGACAAACTTGACTGATTGCTTGACAACAGTAAGCTGATAAACAGCGTCTTCATGTTTGTTTGTTTTTGGCCATTAAGACAGTCATTATGGCAAGACTTCAATCAAAAGCATATTTTATTACTAGATCATACAATAATTTTTTGGACAGTTGATTTTAAACTAATTACATTGAGCTCTATTTGGGCCTTCACATGTTGATTTGTCGTTTTATATATTTTAGTTACACATTAGGCTATATCAAAATGAATCATCATATGAACAATGAAAGGTTTGGTAATGCAAAAAGTAGCAGTGGCCTTCCTCATGTTATGAAAGCACAAAGATATATTTATACATTAACAATCTGGAACTAACACTCAAATGTCACCTGATTAGCTGTGAACTAAATTAAGCTAAACTGTGACTCCCCAAGGCAATACATAACTTTACAGTATTTCTGTGGCTTTCCCATCACCTTGAAGTATTTGTTGCTAATTTTTTAAAAATAAGGCTGAATATTATTTTAAGAGGAATTATGCGTGTCTCAGGCTAGTTCAACTTTGATTTTCAGTGTGCATGTGTGTGTCTGAATGACAGGCTGAATAAGACCGTTAAGAATGGAGAGTGAGGAAGAGAGAAAGAGAAGAGATCTGTGCTGTGCCGACAGGCAGATGGTCTCTCTCGCTGTCTCCCGAGGTCTTCCACTTCACACCCCATTACACCCATCTCTTCCCATCAGCTTGTTGTCTGTCATTCACTGAGCTCTCACATCCATTCCCTCTCTTTGCCGTTCTCTTGCTTCTTAAACTCTCATCCCTCCATGCTTGTCTGCTTTGTTGGCTGCATGTCAAGTGTCAGGTGCAATCTCAGCTGACTGATCCGCTGTGGCGTGTGCGTGGGTGTAAAACCAATAAAGTGATGTCCCCCCACTCGCTACCCTCCCTTTCTCCCACTTTCTCCCTCTCTCTGTCATGGAGGCTGTCTGCATTCACAAAGCTTCTGCTTGTTGAGAGGCCAACAGGCCTTCAGCGGTCTCCAAGGAGCTGTTAGGGTGAAATCCCTGCAGCAAAGATACATGGCAGCAATTTACAGCCATGAGGGACAGAACCTCTACTGATCCCACAGTTAAACTACCGCTGTTGGTGAGTTGCATGCTGTGTTTCACAGGACATTCATGGGTGGGAGTCTCCTTTTATTTTTTGACCCAATTAGGCCAAGACTATAGAGTTTTTGATTTAGGGTTTTGGGTTACTACTAAACTCATTATGTTATATTATATTGATAGTTACAATAAAAATGATCAAGATTTTATCCAAAGATTTTTGGGTTAAGGGCACACCAGTAATTGCCCTTCTGCATTCTTCTGCATTGCCCCTCTGTAAAACTAGGAGACTTGAGAGAGGGGCTAAAAAATAAAAAAGAATAATCAAAGGAGACACAGAGGAGGTGAAAGTATCCTGTGTTGATGTCCCAGTAAGGCAAGCTCCAAAGCTCCACAAAACCCAAGACCCTACATTTCCCATAATGGAACTCAGCTAAACTAAACTCGAATTTGAATCACAGGACTTCCTTTTCTTTTTAACACTCAAGTTTGAAAAAGGAATAGTCCCTAATGACTGACCCCTATTTTTTCAGACTTGACAAAGCTCCCTCCACATCCATGAGATACTGCACAACAGAGCAGCAGTCCTCTTTACAAGTGAATAAACATGTAGAATTGATTTAATGCCTTTTTAATTTTAATCTTTTTAAAAAACTTCTTTTTTAGTTATTAATGTTTTCTTAACTCAGCTTTACACGACCATCTAAACACAATTCCACTTTAACATTAGGTGGAAAAATACAAAGTGAATCTCGTTTTTCGCAACATTTTCATTAATCATTCCCTCCATGTTACATTTGGCTGCTCTTCATTTATATTCCATCCACATTTCTGTTTTATCAGTTTAATGCTCTGTCCCCAAGTAAATGGGCATTTTTTGATAATCTGATTTTTCCAAATGTTTTGGCCTTCTATTCACATTTTATCACAGTTATAGGTCACTGAAAATGGATCTTTTGGATGAAGATATTTTAAACTCTGTTTGCGGTGTTGTCCTGTAGACAGGAAAAACAACACAAGGGCCAAATCATTCCTACATCACACTGCACAATGAAAGCCTAAATCTAGGCCTAAAATGACTCCCCCTTTAAGGGATAGTTCAGATTTTATGATGTCGGGTCAGTGTTTTACATGCAGTAGATAACTGTCAGTTTGCTCTCTGTATGGAGAAGCAGTGCGATGCGTTGGCAGGATACAGATTACAGTATTGCTGGAAATGGTACGAATAACAACACGTCTTTTAGCCACCAACAAGACCACCCACCTAAAGTATATCTGTCCCTTTACATATACACCAACAATTTTAAAAGTTTTAGTGCTTTAAATTGCTGTTAAACTTTCATTTGGGACTACCTGCTGTTGTGCAGATGAATAAGTTTTGTGCTTGAAGCAGTGTAGTCTCAAATGAAACGGCTGTCTGATGGCAATGTAAAGTGGTAAACATTTTAAACATGGGTACCACTTTACATTAAGTCTACCCTTGTAAAGGGTTATATGTGGTTTGTAAATTAGGTTATAAATTCCTGATAAGTCATTAATAAACAGTTATAAACAAGTTATAACAATTGGTTATAAATAGTTTATAAATTAGTTATTAATTAGGTTAATACCTTACAAGCCATTAATTATCGTTTTAAACAAATCATATCAATTTTCATAAATCGATCTAGGCTCACTATTTGGGAAGATCCAATTACTGCTGCAATGCATCTGTTCTGTTAAATCTTAGATCTTGCCAGTTCCTTAGCTTACTTTATCATGTCATTCTATCAGTTAACATGTTGAGCTGTCTCCTTCATGAGATATTTGTTATCCACCAATAGAATTGTGGTTGGATGGAAGTGCCCTTTCTTATTAAACGGGTTACTTAAGGAATTACCCAGTAATCACCTGCTACCATTCATTCATGTTGGTTGGTATCTTCTTTAGGACAGTATTCCAGATGTGGTATAGTTGACAACATTCCTTTTCTTAGTGTACTACTCATTCATTCTTGGTCCCACTTTCAGATATCTGCGCCCAGCCTAAACCTTTCTTGGTATCTGTTCTTCACTGAGTTGATTCTCTCCTCATCAAATCTTGATGCGTCTTTGCCTCTAATTTTTATGACCATTTACTAATGAGTTACTAATATTTATAACTGAGATAAGGAGTTTTGCTTATTGATGACTTATAAGGTAAATATAATCTAATTAACAATCTAATTTATAAACAACTTATAACCAATTGTTTTAACTCATTTATGACTGTTTATTAATGACTTATAAGTTATTTATTGACGCATTAATAACCTAATTTATAAACTATTAAAAATCCTTTATAAGGGTAGACTTAGTGAAAAGTGATACCTAAACAAGTAGAGGGACAGATATACTTTTAGGTGGGCGGTCTTGTTGGTGGCTTAAAGATGTATTGGTACCACTTACAACAATACTGTAATCTGTTTCCTGCCAGTGCATTTCACTGCCTCTCCATACAAAGAGCGAGTTGACAATTATCTGCTGGTAATACACTGACAAGGCACACATGCCTCATACAACACCACATAAGAAAAAGAATTATACCCTTAACCTCACAAAGGTCAGTTAGTCATTATTGTGCCTGTTATTACCCCAATTAGCTGCACCTTTACCCGATGCCAGCATCCAACCAACATCTACTCCATTTTCCATCCACAGTAAGGCTACGTTTCATCAGTCTACTAAAATGCCCTCGCTCACTTTCCCTTAGCCCTCAGTATAATGTCACACCATATGTCACATGAGTGGCCCCTTGAAGGGCAGGTGTGGCAGGGCCGGAGGGGTAAATAAGTTGAAAGAATGGAATGGACTTGCCTTTTGTGCAAGACCGCATGTGTGTCTCTCGAAAATACGTTCATAACTGTCTGCCAATGTTGTGGTTCCTACCCTGCTGCTGTCATGGATCGTGCATCTTTCTTTAGCTGTCAGTGCATTGCAGGTACTTTGTGAAACCTATCACACCATATGCAGGAGGAGACGTCGCTTTATGCAAATGTTTGTTTACATACACTTGTAAATTGTCTGTCCCACCACGCTGTGATGCTTCTCCGATACGAAACCACACAAAAATACGATGCATTCTGGTCCAGATGCACATCCCGAGTGAACATCAGGGTTGACTCGATCACTCGGCTCTTGCAGGGTGGATCTCGTGAACGTGACCTGAGTTTTACGGATTAATGGAATGGCACTTAAGATGGCTACAGGCATTCCCCTGAGGGGAAGTGAGCGAGGGCATGTTATGGGACTATTGAAATGCATGGCAAGGGTCACAGTGACTAAGTTAAAGGTTTAGGTCTGATTATAGGATTTTGTGGGAGACAGGTGTATCACAATGGGCCCTGCCTTCTAACCTCCTCAGGTAGTTTGCTGAGGAGGAAAGTAAAGTGATCTAAGTGATGTCAAATAGTAAATTCTGCTGACATAATCACACATACACAAAGTAAAAACAACACATTTTGCATAGTACCCTAATACTTGTTGTGACCAAAATATGTACTGAGCTTGTGTGTTTACACTTAAAAATCTGGCTGTTCTTAGGTTGAAAAAACTATGATGCTGTGCTGAAACCCTTTTGAGTAAGGTTTTTTGTTCAGCATGGGTTTACATCTGCAATTAACAAATATTGACATTTACATCAGCCTGGATGAGTTATTAAAATGTCTATTTACATTGACTCCTTAGATTTTTTAAAATTGAATGTGTGTGTACTGTCTGCTTTTCGCAATATATAGAATACTTAGATTATGTTATGATTTAAAGGGTTAGTTTATCTTGTTTTATAGACTATAAATTATTTACCATTGTCAGAAACTATTCACAATGTTGCATACATTTATCAACCACAGTGCTATTTCTTCTGATACACATTTAAAATCTTAATATTCAGCAGACCTTTGATCCCCATATGAGTATGCTTTGTTGCATGAAATCTGTTTCTTGTTTCTTTATCTTTTTTGAGTTTGAACCCATCAGAAGTTCATGAGAGATGGTAACAGTTGATAACTTACCCTATGGAGTGCGACGAGAAAATCTCGCTGTTCTAAACATATTGTATGAGTGTGGACTGAATGAAAGATTGTGAATAATCAGTCCTTTGAAGCAGACCTTTAAACTGCTCTTCATTTATTAGATTTCAACCACAGTATAGACAAGCCCCCCACCTTCACTGAATCAACGTATGCTACAGATTTGCCAGCTAAGCGAAATCGCCTGAGCTGTTTCCTGCTTCTTTCTCTGCTGGCTTTGTTGTAGAGGTAAACCTGGCCCCGAAGAAAAAAGAGCCTTTAATTAGCTTGAATAATAGCCATGCATGTGTGGACTTAATCCCTTTGGCCAGTGCTACTCCGTTAATGGTTTCCTTGTCACTCATTTTGCACTGCATAAAAGCACGCTCTGCTTTTCACTCCCAACACCTTTCTTTATTTCTGCTTCGTCCCTCCTACCCAATCCCACCACTCTTAGACCCAAGCATTCTTCCTCCTGCTGACCACCACAGACTTCTGCTTTTATTCCCTCTTTCCATCCCCTACTTTGGTTAATTCCTTGATTAAGTCCATAAACCACAGTGTTTGAAGTAATTTCAAAGCTTGAAATTTACTTTTTGAGGGATTGTACAAGTACATTTACCTTTTATGTAAAAATTTACCTTTATTTTGTTTTTAAATGCAGAATTTAGAGGAACACGGTTGATAGCATCCAAACACTGTAAGGTTATTTATATGTATATACATATGTATATGTGCATTTATATGTCCTTATAAGACCTTCATCATAATTTTGATTCAGAGTGACAACTGACATATAATAGGCGTTTAATATCCTAATGCTTTTTCATGATCTTTAAATGTAATCAGGTTATATTTTGGTCCACTGACAGCAGAGATGAGAGCCCTATAGAAGAGTGCTTTACATCCAAAGAGTGTTAAAATGTAAATCAATAAGAGATGGAGCAAGGCAATACGTTTTCATTGTTGAGGCTTGTCTGTCTGCGCTGCCAGTGCGTGACCAGAGGGAGACGGAGCATAGCTCAGTGATATCTAACCAGGACCGTTATTGAACCAGATTGTCCTTGCTATTCATTTTCTCTGTTTCTGTCTGTCTCTCTGTGTCTTTCTTTCTCTCTCTCTCTCTCTCTCTCTCTTTCTCTCTCTTTTC
>JAQFJA010000002.1:11518188-11535688 GCA_029874485.1 Naso brachycentron
ATGATGTTTCACTGGTCTTAATGTATTTTTTAAACCACAGGTAGGCTTGCTCGTCTGTGAACATGCATAAGAAATTCATTTGTTTCACGCAGAAGTATGTACATATGATGCTTAGACACATTCTTTGTCATAATAACCACTTAAAAGAAAATTCCTTGCAATTATTTATATATCAGGTGCAACTCCATTCAACTTATAGTGACCTTTGGTCTTATTTCCTGCTATTGTGTTGTGTCCATTCCTACCCAAGCAGAACCAAACGTTAATAAACACGCAAGCCAAGTATTCAGCGGCACTGTCTGTGAAGTGTGTTCAGGAAGGTCAGAGCACTCTGGCTGCCCTGAGGACAGCACTAAAGTCATTCAAGCTTGTTTTAGTGTCCAGGCTCCCTGATACTCACACACAGTTAGCATGACCTGTGGCAGTGAAACTACTGAGTATAAGCCTGCGGTCTCTGATCACTCACAAGGTGGCCTTGGCCAAACCTCCACAGTATTTAAATACATTTGGCACTGTACATCTGTGGTTTATTATTTTTACGTTCAAATTTAGGAAGTAGGAAGTAGTTCCTTATGACCAAGTCACAAGACAGGGGAAAGCTTTGCAGAAAATCTGTATGTTAATCTGTATGTTCTTTAATAATGACCTCTGACAAGCACTTAAGAAAGAATCAGGCAAAAAAGCAAAGTGCAGAAACAGCAGTGCAGATTTAGTACATCCTTTACTGGAGTTAAAGCCCCTGGCACTAGGGGGAGCAAGTCTATTAGAAGTACCCACTACTGAGGACTGCTGTGTCAGAGTGGTGTTAGAAGAGGACTAGGGTGGAAGACACTGCCACATCTGTGGCGGTTTCTGTGGTGAATTCACTGAGGAGTAATTCATCATCCGTTCTAACTGTATCATCTTCTTACTATCAAAACATACAGTTGATTATTTTTCTAAAATGTAAGAGACACTGCCACAGCAGACACGCAGGTATTATTTTATTACAAGTGTGCTCCATCTTAGTTTCAGTTGAAGCAGCCACAGTGTTTTAAAACTCAAAGCGAACTCTGCAGGATGTTTTATGCTGACCCAGGGAGAAAGCAGACGAGCTTTGGCTGTGAGTGTTTAACTCTCACTAGCTAAAAATAAGCTGCGCTGTCCAAGAACATGGAAAGAAAGGGAGGTAGAAAAAACCAAAGCAACTACAAAGTGGTGTCATTAGTTTTTATAGTTTGCTAAAGAAAATACTAATAAGCCGTAGCGGGTAAACCATACCTGTAATTAGATGAAAGTTGAGGTAGGGCATGCTATTTATTTGTCAGCTATGTAGTGCCATGCTGTGGCTTGGGTTCCCACACCTTTACTAGGACAGTTAATGTTTCTTTTGGTGAGGTTTTTTATGCCTGACCTGGGAAGAGGCTCTGGCTTTAATTTGCCTAGGACACCGCATAGTCAAAGGAATTCACTTCACTTATAATTATTTGGAATACCATTTTAACATTCCCAGTTTTGACCTCTATTTAATTTACTAGTTTTTTCAGTTAATATTAGTGTTTCAAATTAGATGTTAGCTACCACTACAACCATGACTTAGATTTTAGTGCACATTATACTGAGTAATTTGATAATTCAAAAATGCTCGAATTAATCAAAAACCCTTCAAAACATGGGAAGTGAGTTGAATGATCGAGAATGTGTATTTTTTGGAGGAGCTTCCAATGTGCTTCTCTCATCCACATATGGTGGTGATTAGACAGGGAAGTGAAGGTGAGCCTCAGGTGGACTTTGTCTATTATCCTCTCCCATCTATTACTCTGTTTCTCTCACCCAGTCATTAACCCCCCTACAGCCCCTCACACATCCGCTTGAGGCCCGTTATGCAGAATTTGCCCAGTGTTGTGTAGTCAAGAGTGTCTGCATGCACAAGCTGGAGTGCTTCACCTGTGGCATTTGATCAAGTTTGGCTAATTGATGAGCATCCAAAAGAAGGATGTGATGCGGGGCCAAACATATTTTCATCAGATGCCCTGGCACTGGATCTCGCTCTCTCTATTTTCTCTTGCTTCCCTTCCCCTATTTGAAACATTAGCACACGGACACACACGAGCTGTGTTCAACATGAACTGTGGAAATATCCAGAGGGTCTGACTTTCCGTAAATAATTTCATAATGTGTCTAACCCACATATTTGTATTTTCATGGTTGCTTCCCTCTTCATCTGACCCTCATTGTCTCTCTCTTGCATTTAGTTGCTGAGTTACTCATCAAGTTTAATGGAGCTTCCAAAGGACGTGTCATGAGCTTGAACAGAGGCCAATATCAGTGGCACTTCAAAGCCACAAGCTACCTATACCCCCTGAGGTGACAAAAGCCTCAGGGAGTTGTGTTACTAGCTTCAGTGGTTATACCGTCATCCAGTCTGTGGTTTCAACCTCTTGCTTAGATCTTTCACTGATCAAGAAGATAAGACTGCAGCAAGATCTGGTCAAAAACTACTGTCATGCACACATGGTTGATTTCTGGTACTTAGTTCCCTCCCATTATTTTTGTTTGCTTAAGTTTGCTGTTTAACATATAAAATTTCATATGTGTGTCTTTGTCTTTGATATCATTCCAGATGACTGGTTGAAAAGCCAGTCCTGCATCAGAAGTCATAGTTCTGAAGAATTGTGTAAGAGTAATATTACACATTCAGATTAGTTAGTCATCTTTTTTGATTAAAGATGCACAGCACCTCATTTAACGAGAATGAACCTCCCATAGGATTTTGTTGGGGCAAACTCAAGGCCCAGGTCAAACGAACGCCGACAGATGACATATCTCCCCTCAAGTTTGGTTTGTGTTAATGGGAGACCCTCGCAGGTGGAGGTCTCCTCTTACACAAACACCAGCCGGTGATTGCCTCCACTTAGGACCAGTAAAAGTAATAAATGATGACCGATCAGGTCACACTGTAAATTCTGTCCAGTCGGTCTGATGGATGGCCAGGTCTAGGTGTGGTCTGAGCCAGGTCTGGTTGGTTTAACGAGGGCTTGATTTCCTCCCATGAGCTTGTGTCTGTCTGAAAATCATTCCAACAGCAAGTCACAGTGGAACATTTCTGTTCCTTGGAGAAGAATCACATTTTTTATGATTCATCGTACATTTTCCCTGACTCAATCTTCTTCATCCGGTTCTCCCCACTGTAATGAAAATAAGTTTTGCTGAGCGGGGCTCTTTCCAGATAAGATGGCTAAGCAAAGTCAACAAGAGTTTTAGTTGAGATCCAGATTATGCCTAGTTACATGCTTAAATGTTACACATCAGCGATTTCTCCGTCTAATTTATTTTTGGTTTTTAAACTCTGTTTAGCCAGTGTAAACCTGCGTTAAAATGACTTCACCAAATATTTTGGTAGCTTTAAAGTGTGCATGTGAAAAAAGCACACAGTCCTACCGCATAAGTAAAGTCATGAGTGATATGAATTATTCAAACTAGAGCTAAAAGGTTTTCAATATTATCAGATGTTTCCTGTAGAATGTAGAATGAAAACCTCTAAAAACAAAACATCAGTTTACAGGATCAGCCAAGTCCAGTACGAGATAACAATGCATAAATTTGCTTAACTTAATTCACTGTGCAAAAACTAAATATATTAGTTTGTATGAGAAATATTTGACCGAAGTGCTTGTCAATCCAAGTCACACAGTTGGCAGAAGTATGGGGAAAAAGTAGCGTCTATGAAAAAAATATTGATCATTACTCGAACAAGTTCACAAATCTGTAAAATTAAGTGAAGCTTGTTTAAAAATCATGCCCATTCTAAAGTGCATGCATCTGTTACGATATAAGACAAGCTGTGTTTACAAAAAATTGTGGGTTATGTTACATACTGTATATTTAAAGTCAAAATGAAAGTAATAACAATATTGACTTCCATCTGTTATTTGTTGTGTGCATCTCTGTATCTGTGTGGCCATGGTATCCAGAACATATTAGTAAATATCTGTGCTCTTGTTTGACTTGGCCGCCACACATCCTGTGGGGATTGTGCTGAATCCCCTTCCTTGTGGCTGTGTGGTAATCTTGGTTTTACATTCAAAATCTCTAACACATTGCAGAGTTCTCTGTGCTTTCATAGAGGTCCATACAGGATGGACTTAACACTTGAGAGAGCAAGAGCTTAGTTTAAAATGATACAGCTCAGGCGTGAATATTGCTTTGTGATGTGTGAAATGGGTCAGCGCCAAAAAATAGTCTTCTGCAAGTGGCATGACTTTAATTAATACTTTAAATCTACCCATCAAAAAATGTATTTAGGTCTAAAGTAGAGTACATTGTCTTAGACTTTTCACAACTTTTTATACATGAGTGGGAATTAAAATGGGCATTCAGGGCTGTTATTGAACTGCAGTTTTACTCAACACAAAGTCAATCATTTTTGTGGCCACAATTAAAAAAAATCCCCCTTCTGCTGTAAAACCCGGGCAATATTATGTTCGTTTCTGCAGAGTTGCAATATAAATCCATGCTGTCTGCCGCGATTCACTACGCCACATTAAATTCTTTTAGATCAATTAAACTTCCCAGCTCATTTTACAAGCAACTAGTCTTAATGTTGCCTCCCCCACTTACCCTTTGAGCAGGGGAATACTCTTACAGGGTAGGCGGCACAGGGTGCTCTGCAGAATTTATTGTGTCATTGCCAAATGAACTGTGGGGGTTAAGGGAATGCATGAATTAGTCATATTCAGCATTTTATGCATAGGAAGTGGGGAAATTGCGTGGGATTGACCCTTATAATTTTTTTTTTTCTAAAATCTATATGCCGAGTCACACACAATGTAGTGGACCACATGTTGGGTGCTGCTGATTTAAATACTGAATTACTGGAATTTTAAAAAGTGTAAAGAGTGTACAAATATCAAAGAGTGGATGAATGAACAAATTCTGTAATGTATGACATAATCAAAGCATAATTCTGGCACTTGCAGTCATGGTTGCTTAACACATACATGGGGGCACATTATGTATGGGTCTCCCTTGGTTGCTGTTTACGACTGAGACTTGTCTGGATTCCTCTCTTTGTATTTTTAGTAGAGGGATGATCTGAGAGAGAACAGGTGGACTCAGGCTCTGTCACCACAGCACACAGATTTCCAGCTCCCTTGTCTGCGAATGTTCAAAGTGCTGTAGACTGAAATGAAAAATAACTCATGGATATGATAGTGCTACATTTTTTAACCTAGCACATGAAGTTTGCAGTCTACTGCAGATTCCAGTCTTAAAACCTGTTCCAAAATTGTATGTGTTTGTTTGTGTGTACACACTACAGTCCTACTGTACTATTTATGTGTACTGTAAAGGTAATTCTCTCTCTTAGTTTTCACCCGTAGTTATTATTCACATTCACAGACCATTAAACCTTTAACAAGCTGGAGGCCAAGACTTAATATCAATTATTATTTAATGTGCAGTACCATTGAAAATATAATGATGCCAGACTATTGTTAATAAGGTGAGTAGGACCAGGTGTGCACATATAGTGCACTTTTTGGAAGCCATTTTTAGGAATTAATTGCTGTAATTTTGCCCACCATCCCAAACCTCCAACCGCCCCCCTACAGAGACTTAAAGAGTTGAGGTGCGTGCTGAAGTCGAGCTAAGTAAATTCACTTTATGACACTGCTGTGACATGTGCATCTGTGATTTCACACGCTTAATGTAAAATTTACAGTTGCAGTATTGAATGTCACTCGGGCTGTGGGGAGAGCCGGGGGTAACCGGAGCCCCCAGAGAACAAAGCGGGCGTTTTGGCCCGATCCCCCCTTGCGCATGCCTCCCCGGCTGCCACCCCTCCTGCCGCTCTTTACAGCTGTGGAGGTGTGATCCGAGCACGACGGTTGGCCTTATAACCGTTAAGCAAGCACCATGGTGCTCCTAATAGCCAGAGGCCTTAATGACCAAAACACCTGGAACTATGGGAGTGCAGGGAAAATGTGCTTTCCTCAGGGAGCTGGTAGACGTTTAGGTGAATGAGTCAATATAGAACAGAGGCTGATCCAGGCCCTATCCTACACAAATGCCACTGGACTCTGGCAAATGATCATTGAGTGACCATGTCAGCTTTGGAGGGGTCTGTTGAAATGGAGTGGTCATGTAAAAAAGAGAGAGGCCCACGCTCACTTAAAGTTCAAAACATGGATTAGGCACGCTCGTCCCTTGGTGTCGTGTTCAATGGCAAGCCTCCCCCTCAGGGAACTGATCCCACCACACTACCGTCATGTATTGATTTAGTTCTATATAGATTAACAACCTCAATTGTGCGATTAATCCGCAAGTCCTGCGTTGTATAGTTATAAAAAGGCTTTTAACAGGTATTGTTTTCCAAGTCACTCAGGTTATTTGAGATCTATTGCTATTAGAGAGATTAATGTGATTACTTACTGTATCAGCAGTGAAATTCACTCTTGAGCAACACACAGGGCTTAATGCAGAGTCCATTTTCATGTCTGAGTCAACTTAGAATCTGACTCTCTGTTGGGCATTTTCTGTAATGTGGTAACTGGGTGATATTACACTTCCGCAAATTGTATCTTTTGAAATCCTCAGATATGCTAATAACCAATAACAGAATGAAAATACAGATTCTTCTTAACTCTTTGTTGTTACACTATTCTGAAATCAGCTTTTTTTTTTTTCAAACAAAAATAACTTCCTCTCCAGCTCTTGATTACAGTATCTACACAAAAGTCTAGACAGGCCACCAATTAGTATTTACTGTGGTGGTAAAGGCAGAGTATGTAATATTTGTAAATGTTTACAGGTTTTATCGTCAATGAGTAAATGAGTACCAATGTAACCTGAAAAATGAGACTTTGCCTGACTTTCTCCATTGCCTAAAACATGTAGTAGATTGATTTCTATGAAAGAGACTCTATTCTAATTTTTCAATGAAAATCCAAAGGATGTGGCGGTTCTACACGTTAGCAAGTGTGCACTGCATATAAACAAGAGAAGAAGAAGAAGAAGCTCAACTGGCCAGCGACTACAGCAATAGAGTCCATAACGTCTAACAACCCACACAGAGTACAGCAAAAAGTCCACCTTAAAAGAAGATGAATCAATCACTATCACTTATCAGTCACTGTCAAGCTTTCACCGAGAGGCTCCGCAATGTCAGCATAGCTACATGTGCTGGATCACATCAACACAAAACAACATGTTATGATGCCAAAAGTAATTTTCTATCAAAACTCTTGTCACACTCAATTCACTGAATCAATTTGCAAATGTTCCAGCATAGAAGACTTTTTTTTTTGCCAACTAACATATCTGTTCTGAATTATAACATTAGTCAGACTACAAGGCAGCTCACTGCAGCTCACTTTACTGCCACCAGTGTTGCTATTGAGAGGGAATTTTTGAATGTTACATATTCTGTCTTTAAAGGATATTTTTAACACACACTGCATGCATTTGTCTATATTAATATAAATTATTTCAAAATGGAAAAATGAATCAAAGTATGATTACCAATGGGATGCCCTGTGAATATAAATTTCTGTGTGCAAGATAACTCCTTAGTTATGAACTTTATATAAAGTGTGTATTCTGTACAGATGTGGGGACTGTTGAGTCATTCTGGAGTAGATATTGTTTACAAGAAATAATAAATAGCCAAGTGTTCTATTCAAAGTAGACCAAAACACCACATTTGCATGGTGACAGGCCAACTGCCATGTTAAGGGCTGTCCACACTAAGAACTGTAACTACAAAGATAACTGAAAGATAAGGTTTTAAAAATTGTTTCACCTCAAGAAGGGTGGATACTATAATGACATCGACAGTGGTCTACGTTATCGTTGGGTCACTTTCATTTGATAAACGATAGAAACACTGACAACCAATAAAAGTCAAAGTATACATGAAGACGAGTTATTGCCCACGTATGCCACAAGAGGCAGTATACACTTAAGTGAGTCCATCTACCAGTAGTAAATAGAGAGGCTGGGCCATAATGTCCCTTTTATTTTATAATTTTAAGATAGTTGATGGCATTTAAGAAACATTTTTTGATGGTCTAATGTTACTGCTATCACTCAGTCTTGACTATTGTGGTATACAACTAATTTAACACTTAATAATGTAATAATAGGTTGAAAATTACACGTTAGAAAAATGTAATAAAACCTGAGACATACTGCCTAAGGGTCTTTGGTGCTGATGGCGTCTCTGAAATTTGTTTCGTATGTGCGGATGTCCTCTTTAACAAACACATATTACGCTCATTTTCTGTTCCATTAAGCTGGCTACACAGCTGGAGCGCGCAGTGTGTACTTGACACAACTGTTTATAGAACAATATAGCTCATCAGTGTGAATACTGATTTCGCTATTGTTTTTTGTTATCTTTATCGTTATAGTTCTTGGTGTGGATGGCCTTTTAGCCTTTTTCTAGACAGTGACGTGAACTGCTAGCTATGTTCTTGCACGTGCTTCATTTATGTTGAGATAAATCTTTTTACCAATAAGCATATATAACTGTGAGAAGTCAACTAAATTAACCATTATTTAAGTTTAAAGGAACAGCCCCTCTGTCCCTGTTCTTGAGAGACTGAGGTCTCAAGTTTGGTCCATCAATGTGGACTATGTAGTAACTGTTCAGATGCGTAGCTTTAGCATACAATCAGGTGTTGTTTCTCTTGACATTCATTCTTCTGATAAACTTTATACTTGGCTGATGTATCACTAAGGACTAAAAAAGTGTAGTGTCAGGTGGGAAGCTGTTTGGATTAGCGGTTACATTAGAAAAATGCCGGAAGCCAAGCAATAGGCCAGTTCCAAACAGGCAAGTTTAGAACGGGCACTGCACTACTCTTGACTAATGATGAGCAGACTGACTTTTAGAATGATACTTTTAGCTACCCGGTCTCCTACAGTACACCTGGTCCTTATAGTCACACTCACACATGCTCCACTTCTCTCTTTTCCCATCTTCCACCTAAGGAAACAAGCTGCTGTTATTCCACCAGCAAGCTGTAAACCTGCAATAAAACTGTGGCATGGCCCCTATGTGCAGTATGGGTAATGCTCCATATACTTTAATGATACGCCGGACCAGGTCATATATTTCTTTTCTTATGTGAGATTCAAACAGCTAAGGTAGGGGGGTGAGGTTCGTGGTCCAGCTAGTGAGTTTGATGTTTGTATGTTAATGAGTTCCATCTTCAGTACTGTAATGGAGAAAAAATTACAGATTTTCTTTCTATTCATACAGATGTATGTCCTAAGATTATGCCATTATACTGTTGACTGAAATACTACAGTAAATAATGTTCCTTGTAGCAAAACAACCCTGTTGGATTTTCTGAAATCTGTCCTAAAACATGCAACTTACAAACATATACTGTATAATAATAATGCGCAAGGCCACTGTGACATCACTCATTGATTTTGAGAGTATGGGACAAAGTACCCAGTTTGTCATTATGACCGCGGCCATCTTGGTTTTTTGAAGCCAGAACTGATCATATTTAGAAGACAGGATGAAGCTGGGAGGATACACATTGCAAACAATTACCAATGTGTGAGGTCTAGCAAACAGCTAGCAGCTTCTCTCACTCAGTGTGGTCACTGCCTTACTAATGCAAAATGTTAACCCTCAGTACCACTAAAATGAGTGAGTTTTATTAAAATTCACCCCCATTCATGAACAAAATTAGCTGCAGAGATCAAGCTTTTTATTGTACCAGGCTGCACATTTTAATTCTGCTGTTAAGTTGGGCATTTTAATATGGGGCTCTATGGGGATTGATTTGCTTTTGGGGCCAGCCTCAAGTTGCCTTTTGAAGAACTGCAGTTTCTGGCTCTTCCATGTTGGCTTGAGTTTTCGGCCCCTGAAGGTTGTCACTTGATTTCACAGATTGGATTTTGGGTCAGATTGTAAAATGAATCTAAGGTAATGGAAATGGGTACACAGCATTTTTAAAAGTAATTCCCTCCAGTGCAATTCATAGTCAATTGAAAGTGTTAAACATAATACTACTGTGTCACAGAACAATTTACTGTGCAGCCTCAGTGTATATGTGTTGACACGTTATGTGTATTCTGGTCAGTTCGACTTACATCCTTTTAACATGCAGAGCACACAAGACTGATTCTGTAACACTGCACCACATGCATGCTCTGATGCTAACCATCTCGTACAAATCTCATAACAACAAGAGAGGATAGATCTTTCACCACCACAACCGCTGAACACTCCTTAGAATTAGATCCAAATGTGGTAATAGACAACATGTATTTGTGAGTGCGGATGTAACCCCAGACTACAGCCACATGATACTGACGATCAGTGCAAAGTTGTGGTTGAAACAGATGTCTAAACACACAACAGCGTTGACAGGCTGACGTCCAATGTTTACAGTTGCCTAAAGGGAAGGATGCTGATTTTTGGCTGTTAAGAAAAGATGACTGGATGCACAAACTCAACAACACTCTCTCCACACAGACTCAGAAGAAATCAATTGCAGACGCACTGCTTACACAGAGTAGGGACTTTACTAGTAATAATTTAATTGGCAATCTTACTGAAGATCAATTTGAGTCAGAATACTGAGCAGTCATGCAATTATACTTTCTAGTCCAAAACTATTTGACCAAGACTCTGAAAAAATGTGTGATTGGCTTCACGAGCATTGAAAGGGGCTATGTTCCTGCTCCTTCTTCTTTTAAGATGGGAATTTTTCAGTTCATAAGAATTTGCTTTTCCTTCCTGTTTAAAGTTTTGACAGATGAGGTTAGACAATCCAACCACTGACTTTTATCTTGCTAGTTAGAACTCAGCCAGGTCTAAAGTCTGATCATTTCACCTGTCTAGCCTCAGATACCCTTGGAAGGAGGTTGCATGTGTGAAAATGTAGTAATGGAAATGATCCAAGGAAACTTAGTAGTCACAGTTTGCTGAAGGAACGCTGTGTTGTTGTGAACGATCAAGGCCGTTTTTTCCAGCCATATCAGATCTGTGTTTTCCTCTGGCTTTGAAATTACCACAAGCTTTGTCTGTCTATCCCTTGGGTTTGACTCTCTCATATACACAGAGATACATTCATATTCATAGTGTGGTCTGTATGAGTGCATGGACACAAACACTGGTTTGTTTCGTAATCATCATTTATCTCTAAAGCTGTATGCTGCAGAACAACTGGGTTAACTTCTTTTCATACAGATTCCAGATTTGAAGTTAAGTGTAACCCGTAAAGTTAAATGCCACACAGGACACAAGACATCAGGGGTTCTAGCAGTTTTGATTTTATTGATTTTATCAATATTTTTAACATAGTGTGTAAGCTACTAAGTCCCTTTGTAGAGCAGTTGAAGTGCTTTCAGTTTGTGGCTGCTTTAAACAGAGAGGTAGCAAACTAAATAACATACAGTTAAATAAAATAGGAGGGGGGGTATGACAGTGGGCTATGGCTATCAACAGAAAACATAAAATACAACAGTCAGTGGCATGTTTACCAATTATAAGCCAACACAATTTAACTGTAAATGTAATAAGTTCAATATGTAGGGATACTTAGATTTGAAAAGGTTTCAGCAAACCCCCATGAAACTCCATGAAGATTGCCCAAGTCACACACTGTCACGTAAAATTCAGAGTTAAAATTAATGTAAAACCGTTCTCTAGTAACAAATACACCAGCACAGAATGGCTTTATGCATGCTAACGTTACCATATGGCTGAGAACAGCTGCTGCCGGATAGTGCTCAACACCAATACCAGCAGCACCTTAAACAAAACTATCCGTATAAAATAACAAATAACATCTTTATGAGTACATTTACAACTATATTTCATAAGATATGTCTGTATTTACCTATTACTTCATACCTCGATGTCTCAGAGTTGCTTACAGCCAATCTCCGGCTTTTTCATACGTAAACAGAAAGAAATAGCCGTAATGTCCTTGGCGAAGTGACAATAACACAGCGCAATACTACTTACTTGTGAACGAAGTTTGCATGTGCATTTGTCACAGTCAGCTTATGAACTAATTCAAATTTTACTTGGATTTTAAACAATATAAAAACAACAAGGAACACATGTAACCTTTAAACAATTTGAGAGCTATCTCAAACCTGAGTGCAAATTATAGATTTACTACCCAGTTACATAAGCTTAGCATTAACACTACAATGATGGACCATTATTTTATCCATTGGTGTATATGTAAGGGATAATGCAGCAAGCTTTACTCCTCAACTTGCTGTTTAGCTCGCTTCTAAGTTAACAAACAGGTGGCTTCTGCGACATCCACTGCTCGCTGTTGAGCTCTGCTTGTTGTTCAGTGTGTGTTCAGTCACAAGTTCTTTGCAGCCACAGGTTGGGGATCAGTTGATTTTCTTCACTGTTGTTAAATCTGTCCAGCATTGGGTTGAAAAACTGATTGTAGACCAGATTTTTTTAGAACTCTTTCTATGCCATTGAATGTATAATTAATGAAGACTGGCATTGTTTTCATATTGAAAAAGTATCAAAGTATTGATACTTTTGACAACCTTACGCCCTAGACAATTCAGCAGTTCATAACAGGGCTAACACGTGGAGACAAACAACTTTGCACGCTCACATACACAGCTATGGGCAATTGAGAGTCACCAGTTAACCTAACCTGCATCATGTCTTTGGTCTGTGGGAGGAGGCCAGAGCACCCAGAGGGAACCTATGCAGATAAGGGGAGACGATGCAATCTCCACACAGAAAGGAAAACTGAATACTACCACTCAGATTTTTTTTAGATATAAGGTTTTCTAAAAATGCACATCAGCTATGGTGGTAACAATATTTTGGATCAGTCAGGCTTTTTCTTTTAAAAAGAATCTGAGCAAAATGCAGTTGAATAGGACAAACGTTTTGAGTAAACATAATTTTGAATTGTTTTAGTTGGTCACCTTTTTGATGGAAAAACAGTAATCAACATTTTTTGCAGTATTTACCTTTGGAAATCTTTTGGAATACAGCATGACTCCTGTATCATCAGTGGAGTATATATGGAGAGTAACCTTCACAAACACCCTCGGTCACCTCTAACTGCTCCCTGAAGGGATTTTCCATTTTTTTCATTCCATCTGACTCCAGATCAAGTTTAATGTAACAAGAGGAAGAATAATCAAAATGGCAGTCACTGAGCCCTAAATCTGGTGTCGAGGCTGTGGCTAGACAGGAAATTGATCCGAAGAGAAACGGCTCAGTGGTGAAGCTTTACTATTAACTCAGCCATGTATGGTAGTGATAGGTACAGTCAGCAAAAACTGGGCTCCACATAGGCAGTTTTGCCAGACTGCGCTCCTGTCAGCTGCGGCCTGTTCACACCTCGTTGTCTCCATCCACCTCTACTCGCTGATAATCACAAAGCAGGTCTCTCGTTTTTACGCTCCTTTATTTTTCTCCCACTACAGCTTTGGCCAGGAAGGAGCTTTCACAACTCAGTTTGTGTGGCCACCCAGAAAGTGTGGCTGAGTCCAAAGTTTTGCAGGGACTCTGTGCAGCTAGTCTTCGGGTTTCCACCAGCATGAGGAAATGAGAAGGAGAAGAGGAAGAGAGAGAGTGTGTGTACTAGGCATAGAAACACAGACAAGAGGGAGTGAGAGCTGTGTGGAAGCACACCAGCGGAGAAAGAAACCTGATTTATTATCACCAAAAATCAACTGCAGATGTCAGCTCACAGATTCTTCCTCTGCCGCCAATTATAGACACTCACGCAAAGATCTACTCAGCTCAGAGTTTGCCTCCCTACACGCACACACACACACACACACACACACACACACACATACACACACACTTACAAACACAAACATAGATTTACACTGAGCTACAGTTAACATACTTGTGGTGCATACATTTACATATATAAGCATGCACACCTGCCTTACTGCTCCCTGAAGTTTGTTAAAATCGAAATGCCTCAAACCAAAAGTTAAAGGCTGTATTATTTCCCGCTGAACTCTCAAAGTGAATGCAAACTGCGGATAATAAAGATGTCAATTAAAAGCATCGGTGTGTTGCCAGCAATCAAAATTTCCCCAGGAAAACTTTTTCCCTCAGGCTTTTTACTGCTGCTTGTTCTGCTGCATCTCTCATTATGTGTTATTTCAAGTTTTTACTACAATTACCAAACCATCTTCTGGACTTGGAATAATCTGTCTTTAGATTTTTGGATTTTATTGTTTTGAGGAGGGAAGTTGTGAACTTTTTAAAGGCTCACAGAAATCATGACACCATAAATGAAATGCAGTTTTTTTTTTCAGCGTTGTGCCCTGTGTGCATGTAATCAAAATCAGAGTAATTTCTCAAATCAGTGATCTGATTGTTCAGATCCTGGAAGTCTTCTTGCAGGAACTGACCCCAACTAAAGCCCTTGTGGAATTAAGGATGAAACAAAGTAATGGACAGCAACTTACACAAGGCATCAGTTTTGAGCATGTCTGTGTCTCTTGTGGCTACTCCTGTAAATCGTGTAAGATGTCATAAAAGGCACTAATGAGCCTCATTGATTTAATCCATCATCTGTAGCTGCACTGTAGCCAAAATATTGCTTACAGTGTTAGCAGCAGTGCTAGCACAGTGACACTTCACCGCAGAAATGACCAGCCCATGCGACTAAATTACAACTAAAATAGAACATGAAATCACATAGAGGTTGTTTTTGTTGTTGTTGTTAATTTTAATAGTTGATTGTGCATCTCTACTCTGCATTGGATTATAACTTCAGATGCAACAACAGCACATCAAGCAGGTGTGCTGACATGTTTATCATTTCTGTGTTGTTTAGGTTCAATATTTAGATGTTTAGTTTGCTCAAGTCAGTGTAGTTTTGATCCACTTCGTGACTCATTTTATCTTATCCTGCCCTCCTGCACCCTCTCTGTGCTCTGACTCCTCCTGACTCACAAACTAAGCACTGGGCAGCAAGGTCACTCATTATGGTTTGATTTATCAGGCATACATGTGCAAAGTAAATACATCTTCAAGTGGTAATGCTTTCTGTATATATAGCGGGCATGATAATCCCTGAGTCAAGTTGGGGTCAATTCAGAATCTGGAAGCCAAGTCTGTGTAGTCATGCTTGTGGTCTGAGCAAGGGTGGAAAACAAAAGAAAAAATGTATACAGCATGCTCTGTGTGTTTGTGTGGTTGGTGTTGTGTTGCCGCAGCACTGCATAACAGACAGCATCGCATTCACAAGCTCTGACATCTGACATTAAGCCCAAAGACAAACTGGAGGCAAAGGTAGATGTTGTAAAAGAATCATGGGAACTACTTGGATCTAAGAGGCTGCTGTTTAGCAGCTCTCAAACATCTGAGCATCTAAAACAGCATGTGAATACACTGCAATGTAAGACTTTTCTAGGTAATTAAATCTAATAAATGGCCTAAAATGAACAAATGTGGGTGGGGTACTTAAACAGTGTTGTAAGATATGCAAGCGTGAAAAAGTGGAAACAATGACTTCACTGTTTTGTAGCCAAAGTGCTTAGCGGCACTGAGAGGAAGACAGTCACCACAATGTGCAGCTCCATACAAGTGCTACGTTAATGCTATATTTTCCACTGGTCATATAATAGAGTGAACTCTTGACAGCCACCCACTGGCACTGGTCCATGACCAGTGTCTTTGTCATTCTGACCACACAGCATTCTAATTCTAACATTTTTTTGGTACATTTTAGTTTGCATGGAGCAGATGTGTAAGTACAGGAAGTGATTTTTTTGCATTTGCAAAGCTACTATTGCTGTGTCAGCCACTGCCAGAGACATGCTAACGAGTAACAACATGAACAAAAGATTCTAACTGCACTTACTATTTTGATATGTCGGCTTGTTGCTAATTTTAATGTGCAATAGACTCCTCATCTGAGTCCCATACATGTTTGAGCTTCACACTAGTTTTTTACTTACTTCAAAAAGTGTCTGGAGAGGGACTATAACATTATGTATGTAAGGCCCTCCCATGTTTGTTGAGAAGTAGCTAAAGTTTATTCACAGATGGTGATGATTCACAGAGTGGGTACTTATGTAACTCTGAGGGAGCAGTGGTTTTAGCTGGTGAGCACCAAGTTAAATTAATTAAACACAAACCTGTAATGAATATTGTAACTGAGCTTAAATTTGTGGTTTGTGTGTTTTTCCCCATATTTTATGATGTGCATGCTTGAGGGAGGGAGGCAAAGAAGGAAATTGGGCAACAAAAGTCGTTTACATCATATGTCCTACCAAAGCTAGTGCTACAGTTGTAATGTTGAAGATGTCTTGCACATTTAACAGTAAAGCAATGTGGATGATCTGCACATGGTAGTTTAAACAAACAAACAAACAAACAAAACCTCCCCAGTTTTCTGATTTCTTTAAAGTGCCTACAACTGAACCACATTCTGTACAAAGTCTTTTGTTCTTTTGCTTCCTGGATGAAATTCAAGCTACATGAAAATATCATTTATTCCCACAGAAAGCTTTTTGGTTAAAAATCCCAGTGGGAAATTATCTTCTATGTCACAAAGACAGAACAATTGTTCACATCAGTCTTTGGCATCAGGCACAACAGATAAAGAACATGTTACAACCTGTGAGCCTGTTGATGATTTTTCCAGAGGATGAAATGAAGGCAGCCAACACAGCTCACTCACAGATATTTGCTGAAGCTTAATGCCTAACAGCAGACTGCTCTCCCCGTATCAATAAAATGTCATTCGCCACCGAGTCAAGTTCTGCATTCCGGTATCTGCATAAGTTATGTGCAATTGATGAGACAACTGATTATTTTCCAATCAAAGTCTTTCAGACTCGATTCACAG
Organism: Naso brachycentron; assembly: GCA_029874485.1. NCBI lineage: Eukaryota > Metazoa > Chordata > Actinopteri > Acanthuriformes > Acanthuridae > Naso > Naso brachycentron. Next base: position 11,535,012 of record JAQFJA010000002.1, read on the forward strand.
TTTTTTTTTTTCTCACTCAGTTTTTATCTGTTTTGAGGCTAAAATTTACCCTGTAAAGGTTTTTGTATTGTATTAGATCCATACTTCCGCTTAAGGATGCTACCCCAAAAAGCATATTTTCTCCTTACAATGGCTCCCAAGTCAGGCAGATACTGTAAGCCCTTTTGTTCGGCACAAATTTGTCCACTTACAATCAGTCCATCGCGCATTCTTTTATTTGTTTTTAGGGTAACATTAAAATGAATTTTTTTCTAGATTGGTTTAAAAAAAAAAAAACATGTCACATGTCACATGAACAAGTTCATTGTCTTCAAACTTAAAATAGACACATTTCTCAGATTTTCAGATTTTAACTGAGCATAGCAGTAGTTCAGACAGGCCATGAAGTCAAGCTGAGCTGTCATCATCAGCAATCAGCTGATCACTCAGCTAATTACCAGCTGATCGCCTGCCACCCATCCAATGTGTTAATCTAATCAAAGATGCCTTATTTAAACTGCTTTAGCCTGTCTATTTTGCTGCTTCTGCTGCAAGCCATTTTGCAACCCAGCTCTATTCTTATACACTCTATGCTATACACTTTATGCTGGGTCTGACTTAATCTATATCATTGCGTTGTCACTGGTATCTGTTCTGTTCTGTGCCACAGTTTTATTTTCTGCTGCTCTCCCTGCTGT
>JAQFJA010000002.1:11561906-11577298 GCA_029874485.1 Naso brachycentron
AATGATAATAATAATAACAATAATAATAATAATAATAATAATAATAATAATAATAATAAAACGATACAGACGATATGGCAAAAAAATGGGCACCAACGTGATAATGAATTTGCTGTTTACTTACGATAATATTAAATGTACCATATCTGTGTGTGTGTGTGTGTGTGTGTGTGTGTGTGTGTGTGTGTGAGCTGCAAAGGACTGTTTGTGTGTGAAGATTTTCGCACCTTACGTTGTTATTATGTGGTAGGTCACTCTGCTGGCTCCATAGTTTTAAAACTGGGTTGGATCAATTAAGACTTGCAATTGAGTGAGTGGAGATTTTTTCAGTATGTTGAGTGTGCAGGTGAGACAAGCAGCCTACACACACACACACACACACACACACACACACCAGACGCTGCTCTCTCGCGCTGCTGCACGCGCACAACCGCAAAACAAGGTGAAACCCAAAGAAATATAATTAAAATAGAAACATGTAGCAGCTTTTCACGCTGTCGGAGAAACAGGAAGTTGTTGAATCCACACTGATTCTGACCGCAACTTACACACGTTATTGACGTTCTAAACCTGTTTTTACTGGGGACTTCTGCATTATCAAGGCAAACAAACAAACAAACAAACAAATAAATAAATAAATGAAAGGTAGCGTCACACGTTTTGCTGTTTTTGTTGTTGTTTATTTTTCTTTGTTTTTTTGCTGATTTTGCACACCATGACCCACTCTCCCTCTCGGAACCCACCACACTGAACAACGCACACAAGATCTGTTTTCCTCACATATACACCTCTCTCTCTCTCTCTCTCTCTCTCTCTCGCTCGCTCGTTCGCGCTCGCGCTGTCTCTCTGGCCTATACACAGAATATAATTGCCAGATATTCTATTGATCTTTGTGTTAAATGCCCCTTATTAGATGGACTCCCAGTTATGAACTTGGCCCGACTCTCAGCTTCTGATGTTTTGACAGAAGTAATAAAACCCAACCCATAACACTTTAAAACCAACAATGGTAGCTATGTTGAACTTCTGGCTAAACGTTCAGGGTCCCGTGCAGGCCCCCATGTATTACTGCTGTGCAGCTGTAATGTTTGTCAGATAGCAGTCCACCATGTTCACAGATTAGAGCTGGAACATAATAATGATAGGATCATCATATGAAAAGGACTTGTATTGTCAGAGCAAAATGTGGTTCTGCTGTTCGTTGATTGCTTTTTGTTTTTGCACTTATAGAAAATAGCAAATTTCTCAGTTTTCGTTGCTTTCAATTTAAAATTAGTGCATCAGTAAGCCAACAAAGATGCAGAAATTCATGGACATTGCCTTTTTGACTCTTACTTTGATAGTTTTGGAGTTAATTTCCTCATGGTGCAGGTATGAATTTGACATATTCAGTTTGATATTGTTGCTCTTTAATGAGAGCTAATGATTAGCTTACAGTATGGCCATAAAAGCATTCACTGGTTTTATTTTGTTTTGAATGCCACTTGTGCTGGACACGCTGCAAACTGAAAATACCTGTAAGAGCTTTGTTTTTTATTGCTGTAGACCTTTCAAAGATAAAACATGGTGTGAAACCTGAGGCTCTTGCAGTTCCACAGAGCCCATTTGCATTCACGTGTGATGATGTGAATGATCTTAGCAGTGCTCTGAATCATGAAACACTAGTTTTGTTGTTTCACATCTTTGTATAAAACGACTGCAGTGACCTTTATGAGAATCACAGTCTCTCGAATCTTTGTACTCAAAGAAGTGAAGCCATCCCATTGATGTCAGACTGTGTGTTAGTTTTCTTTGTAGTCTTTTTTCCCCTTAATTTACAGATAAATCATTCAGTCGGGAGGATGTGATTCACAGTGGTTTTGTGATTTTCTTTTTTTTTTCTTTTTCTTTTTTTTTTGGATACAGAAAAGCTTAATTCACTGTCTTTTTTTAATGCAATTCGGGATTGATTTTGGGACAATTTGCATCAGTTTTTAAGTGACTGAAAAATGTGTAGCCCAACTAATTACATCATTCCACGTTTGGCACGGCCACATATGCTACATAAGCACTTGATTATGGAAGTTTGTTGTAACTGTTCGAGGGTCTTGGGAGGTTCCTCGTCTTCTATTCATATTTATGTCCAGCGCTGGCTCCTCATTGTTGTCCATGTGTTCATTAAAATACTTCTGTATTGCCCATGAAATACAACTGTGTTCTCTGCAAATAGAAGCAACTTTTTCTTTTACAATCCCAAAAAGTAACTTTTTTCTAGTCACTTTTTTTTAATAACATAGCCAAAAATCTGCCTATTCGTAACATATTAATTTGTCATATGTGATGTGACTTTGGGTGAGGTTATGATAAGAGTTTTGTCATGGTTGCAGTTGGTTCAGTGTGAAGCCACTGTCTGTTTCAGCAACATATGGTCCACATTTGATTCACATTATATGATAGAAATAAAGATGCATTGCTTTTTGTAACCATATCTTCATATTTGCTGTGAGAGGAGAATCTCAAAGGAGACTCTGCTCTATTACTTCCAGTAAGGTCTTCATATTAGTTGGAAATGTGCAGGACGGTGTGGTCTGAAGTCTCAGTTCTGCTTACTAAATCCTTGAAACAGTCACATCAGCCAGTAAGGAAACTGTTCATGATCTCTTCCACCTGTGCAGAGAATAAACTGAAGACAGAATAACAATGTAAGAAAGTGTTGCTCTATGAACTGCCTTAAAGAGCAAAGGTTAATTTATGTAAGTAGAGTTCAAATGGAATATTGCTATAATTTGTTTAAACAGTCTTTTTTACGACTGTTCCACTGCCAGCTTTTAATGTTTTCTATCTCTGTCAGTGACTCCCGCTTTCCTCCCTGGACACAGTCTTTTATCTCTAGGAAAAGGCTTTTATTGTTACTCAGTTGGTCACAGCTGTAAATGTGCTGCTGCTGCTGTTTTGGCCAAGTGACCCTTGGACAAGAGATGTCTCTAATCTGGAATAGTAAAAGTGCCATAAAATGTTAAAAATAACTCAGAAAATACTAAAAAAAACCCTCATTACTCTTTTTATTATGAAGTTGTCATTAATCGTGTAGCTGTGTCAAGGATCCTCTGTGTTTTACTCTCTCTGATACCATATATTTACCTATCATATGTATCTTTTGGCCATGTGAGCCCAATGACTTACATTACCTTTGATATATTTTCTTACTCTACTTTTATCACTTTAAATGAAGTTGTACTGATAAAAAACTTATACTTGGTTGGTTGTATATTTAGATGTATGTGTCCTCTGGTTAATCAGTGTTCAGTGCTGTGTTTATTGATACGTTAAATGGTCAATGCTTTCATGTTGCGGATGGTTACAGTGTCTTATGCTGTGTAAAAGGGATAAAAATGAAGAAAGAGCATTGGTTTTGGTTTTTGGTTAGAGCAAAAACTCAAATTTCAGTTCAGCCGAATGCTGAAGTCTAGTGACTCTGTAATGTCAACAGAGAAGGCTTGAAAACATTTGACTGGCTTTCCTCAGCTCTGTGACACATGTGTATGCACACATACAAAACCATGCAAACACAGTAATGTAGATGGATCCTTGATGGAGACACACACACACTCACACACACCTGCACACACACACACAAACCTTTGTGGTGACAGATTTTTGGGCAATGTTAGGATTTAACCCCAATCAATCACAAACTAGAAAGGTTGAGTGTAAATGTCATCCAAACAGCAGGAGCTGGCACTGTTGGCTGGCCTGATGTGTGTGTGTGTGCGTGTGTGTGAGTGTGTGTGTGTGTGTGTGTGTGTTTTACTGTGGCAGTGAAATCATTTTGTACAGTTGTTGGAGGTCCTGTCACTGTTTTGAGGCTTGACCTTGGTCAAGACTGACACAGCGATGGGTGGGCAAGTGTTCCACCTGGGGACACACGCACACACACACACACACACACACACACACACACACACACACACACGTTCCAGTCCCATGCTTCCAGCCTGGTCTCATGCTGGCTAAGTCAAATTTTGAGTTGACATACAAATACCATTGCATTAAGCTCTTGCACATGGCTCTAAATCCCATTCATTCCATTGATACATTGACCTCACATTATCCAGTGGGCAAATATGCCTTTTTGCGCCATGACCTCATCCGCCATGTTTATAAAAACACAGCAATCTCCCAATCATTTGGCAGTGGAGACTGTGGCATGCCCAAGAGAGTTTAAGACATATCCCTGATGTTTTCTTTTTTAGCAGCGCCTCTGTTTCTTGTCTCTCCTCATACCTCTCGTTTTCAGCCTGCAGATGGGGGCAGGGTCTTGTTAAAAATAGCCAAGCACCATTTCGAACAGCAGTATGTGTTGGCGAAAAGGAGGTTCAAAAAATGAAAAGCCATCACACTGCAGTTAAAAGTGTTTTGTCTTGACCTGTGGCTGCTTATCGAGTTACGTCCCACCATCTCTGGACTGTGTAGATTCCATCCAGCTTCTCAGGGCTAAGAATACACCCCGACTGCTAGAGCCATCTCATTGGAAATACCTCATCCTTACTTCTTGAGTGTGCTGATCAACACAAAATGATTATATCTCTGTGTGTCTGGTGTGATTGTGCACCACCCGCTGTTAAACAGTGTGTGTTGTTTGCAAAACAAGGGGCAAATGTGTCGAGTCCCTAATTAGCGTGTTTTAGCAGCCCTCATGATTCCCCCTTGCATTGTGATATCCCCGGGATTGCTCAGCATTGTGACTAGTCTTATCTGGGTCTAATCCCGATTTGTTTGGTATTAGTCTGCACACTTTCTCCTTCTTTCTGGCTTTTTCCTTTCATTTCTTCATTTGTCCTTACCCTGCTCCTTTCCTTTTCTCCATTCCTGAACTTGCCGTCTCCTTTATGTTGTCCTCTCTTTCATTCACGCTGTGTTGTCTCTGTGCAGGAACACTGTGTGTCTTGGCGTGAAGACACAATTTCAGCCTGGATTAACAAGAGTGGGGCGATATTTAAATGACTATTTTCCCTGTTTTTGAAACCACCTGTAGTTTTATTACGTATTTATTTATTTATCTATCTATTTTTTGTACATTTCTGTAAGGCCAAAAGACTGATTCTGAGAGAGTTGTAATAAAATCCTTCATAATTTGTTTTTGGTTTACACACATGGTGAGTTTGGTTTAATGTAATGCACTACATGTGAGACAGGTAATTATTTTGTATCTTAGTTTGCTTATCATTGCTATATCACAGTATACATTTTGGAAAAAATACCTCTTTTAATAGTGTCCAGCCTTAAAATTAGCCAGTGCAGTGGTCTAACATCAGCTGGTGGACTAAAACCCTCTTATCAAATATTTATCTTATCAAAGTAAAACGACAAGGATACACAAAGCCATCAAAAGTATAGCATGTTAACAACAAGCTAGAGTAATTTTGCTACAAGTAATCAATAAAACCCTTTTCACAATGTGAAAAAATGTCATTTATTCTGAAATTCCTGTGAACAGCATCAAACAAAAATTGTTTCTTTTCGTCAAAAGTTTGTTTTTTCTTCTTCTGTTTTGATTTTCAAAAGTTGTAGCTCATCATCCAACACACATAAATGCACTCTGAAGTCCCAGTGCGGCGCTGCTGCTGATGGCTCATCCTGTCCAGATATGATAAGCAGACAAACTGCTCTGTCCCTTGGGCTGTTTGTCTGTCTGTGTCTGAAACAGACAGTGGTGTGCAGCTGAATTCCCTCCGCTTGCTTCCCCTTTCATCAGACCGCCAGTTCAAAGCCTTGGCGTCATCTTCACTTCCACCCCCCCACACTGCCCACCATCTTTCTCCCTGTGTTTCGTTATTACCACAAAGATGGGCACGCAGTGTCTCATTAAAGCGGATTAGAGACATCTCCACGTCTCACAGGGGCCGAGCATCACCCCCTACCCCACCCCCCTCGCCCTTTTCTCTCAGAGATCAGGTTCTTTGATTTGGCCAGATAAAGACCGCTTTAATGTCAGTGGGGACGGTTAGCGATTACACTGTCAGACCCATCGTTTTGGTGAGTTTGACAAATTTGCCGTGCTGGGTGGGGCGACTGTGGGGATTTTGCACTGGGGTGGGGGAATTTGGGGGGTGGTGTACAAGGAGATTCACCGTAATTGAGCTGTCATTATCCAGTGACCCTGCCAGGCGCTAGTGCGCAAGGCTCACCAGTTCTCTATTTGTTTAATACTTGGCTAACTTTCTTTGTGAGTATGATGGATAGAAAGAGAAGGAGGGAGAGGGGGAGAGAGCGGAGGCGGGGTACCACTCCCCAGATGAATGCTTCTGCTTATTTGATCACCTCTCTTGAGCGCTGCTGTCCATGAAAATGGGCTCCACTGCATCACTGCTGCAAGTTTCTTTTCTCAGCCGCTCCTCCCTGCCCTGGTGCAGCACAATTAGGCCCATATCACAGGCTGCCATTTATTTTCATACAAAATGAAAACTGGTGGCATGTTGATTACTGAACTCCCCAGAGACAAAGGGCTACTACTGGTGTGGCTTAATTTCATTAAGTGGAATGTGGTGCACAGGATAAATATATTAAGAGCTGCCTCCATTTACCTCAGCCACTCTGTATGCTAAGTGAATTCTTAGGTGTTACTGTGGTGGATTTGGAACAAATGTTCTGAAATGGTTCAGTTCAAATGGGACACATTTATATGAAGTTAAACTTTTGCTCTCAGATGTTTCTTGTTTTCTGTGCAAAGTACCAGCTGAAAAACAAATGTGCTCTCAAAATTAATTTCTCGTTGATTTGCTCATGCTGAAATTGCTGACCTTCATCATGTTGTGTTTAGATTTACTTTTAAAGGTGCCTTTTGACAGATACATGCTTTTTTCAGCCATTCTAGCTTGGTTGTTACTAACTCTGGGCTGTGTATTTGAGATACGGGCTACAAACATGGCATGTGGTGCAACTGAATTAGGCAGAAGAAAGTCTTTTCCTGGCAAGATTGTGTGACTAGATCAGCCCAGAATTTTTAATGAAGGAAGGAGAGCCCTCCTTGTTAACCTGGAGACAGATTGGTTGTGAAGGGATGACTAGGGCAGAATGTGTGTGTGTACCCATTCCTGAGTGTGTGCACACACGTGTTTGTGTGTGTAGGTGTTGGAGGGGTCTTGGCTAAAACATTTCAAGATGGCCCATTAGCCGACGCAGGCCCGTCCCCTCCTGACACTAGGATTCCTCTGTGCTGACCCCCTCTTCTCCACCCCTCCACCTCTCAGCCCCTCCGTCCCAGAGGCCCCCAGCCTCATCCTGCCAAGTGTACGGTTCCAGAGTAACGATGAAGCTGCCCGCGTGTGAAAATATTGAATTGCAAAAACATCCCTGGGTGAGAGGGTGTGTGAATGGAGCTTTCAGCGCCGGACCCGACCCGGGCCCTGTGCTACTGACTGACGGACAACAAATGGCATTTTGTATCCAGAGAGAGAGAAAGAGGGGAAAGAGAAAAGGAGAGACACAGGGAAGGGGGGTCTTGAGGTTTTTCAGGCCTCTTCAGTCTGGGGCCCTATATGCAGATCTGAAATGCCTTATCACATGACCTGTCCGACCTTTGGCCCCCGCTCGGCTAAGACTGTCATGCTGCTCTCCAACGGGAAGCACAAAGCCTCACAGCCTCAAAGGCCACCATTCACCCCCCTGTGCAGCCGTACTCCAAAGGTAATAGGTAAAAGTAATGTCAATGACCTCCACTTTCCTTCCCACTGCAGGAGGGCAAAACTCTTAAGATTTCCTGATAATGTCAAAGGTAGAGGGTGGCCATTTTGGCTTCTTACACGCTGCCTCTGCTTACCTCCCATGAGATGAAGCGTAAAGGAAATCTTTTTGTCTTTTTGCATAAAGACAAATTTCACATTTTTAGGCCTTCAAAATTAAAAGGAACTGAGATAAAAAATGATAGAATTTTGAAAAAAACGCAACATGGTATTGTTTTGCTATGCAATGAGAATGTACAGTAGTAGTGTAACTCAGCTTTATGTGTCATCTAAACATGTGCGTGTTTGCATGTGTGTGTCGGACACCAGTGAATTTCTGATGTCTCAGGGGACTGACTGGGTCCCAGTATGACTGTAACCTTCTGTCTCACTCTGCAACCCACACACTGGCATCTCTCTCCTGACCAGTCCTTGGATTCTTTCTTCTCTTCTCTTTTTCTCTTTTTCCCCTCCTTCTCTGGAACACTGAAATTTCTCTCTCTCTTCGGTCTCCTTTGAAAAGATGCGGCGTCTTTGTCCGGCCTGATAAAGGATGCCATAGTTCCCCTTTTCCCCTTCTTTGTGGCCTGGGGCTGGCGGCTCCTGTAGAAGTGCAAATGGTATCCTCTCGGAGGGGCTATCCCCGCAGGCCCTGGAGGGCCCTCTCTCTCCTCCAGGCTTGGCTAATTACCACCCTGCCCCCCCCTCCCACACACACACAGTCACCACCAGCTCCCTGGTCCCTGGATCCATGGAAGGCACATTCCCACAACCAGCACCTGGCCTTCTTTTCTCCTGGCCTGCTTTGATGGCTGACACCCCAGCCTACCCTCCCTCCTTTCTCATCCTCTCCCTCTCTCCGCCCCACTACCTCATCTCTCTTTCTCTCCCTCCCTTTAACTTCTCCCTCTCTCACTTCTCTCTCTCACTGACTCTCATTACTAGTGGTTTTAAATTGCTTTCTGACCCTGACAAACTGCTCTTGTTGAAAAGGGAGATGTCGGAGAGGGAGGGCAGCGGATGTGAGCAAGAAATGGAAAAGAGGAGGGAGGCAGTAGAAAGTTGTTTTATATGTATGTTACTGTGGTCCATTATGTATTTTGTCAGCCTGTAAGTTTGCCTAAGGAGCGCTTAACCAATCACTAACCCCTAATAAATTAATACAATAAATGATATAAAATGACACCTATGGTTGGGACAATTTGCAGACTTTAAAAGGGACTGCAGATAAAAACTGGTGACTCTCTTGGCTCAGGGCTCATTTACAGTTTTTCTTTTTTTCTGTTGATCAGTAAGGACTGTCCTTGGCTAATAAATTAATACAATAAATGATATAAAATGACACCTTTGCAAGAATGATGCCTTCACCAAAGCATAGTCAGTTTGTGCTAGGCTTTACTTAAAAGAAGGTGTTTGAAATTGAAATTGCATGTAGGGCTCTGTTGTTTATACCACTTGACCAGCTGATTAATGCAGATTAAGCTGACTGCCGCAGTAATACACGCACACACACACAAATATCTATTTTAGTTGCATATTTGCGTTCTACTAGCCATAGGCCTAATCAATAGCCTTCCCCAGTGGAGTTGACCAATTCATAGCTCCCCTTTGTGCAGTACAGCGATCCCAGTGAGGGCATTTGGACAGCTATCTGAGGAAAACAAATAGCTCTATTACAAGCTTGCGTCTCTGTGATGCTCAGTGTCCCAAAGGCAAATTGCTTATTAATTGTATGTTTTCCACACGGGAAACAGATATTTTTTCAGCATATAGCACAGGTTCATCTTGCAGTGTCCACAAAGAAGAGAGATATGAAACATAAAATCTTTCTGAAAAATAGTGAGAATAAATGATGAAATGAACGAATGATTTTATTTGACATAAAAATACAATACACAAATGCATACATTATTGAAATACATCAAGGATAATGTGGAGAAAGAAAGTGTGAGACTTAGTTTTCCATTGCAATCGCTCACCCAAACAAACATTATTTATATAAAATATAAGATTAAAAATGAGATAAACCCAAAACAACCAAAATTCCAGTACAGACTCTGGGCTAACCTAGATACTGTAGGTTTATAGGCTATACTTACTTACTCAGCATCCATTTTTTTCTGTTGGATTTGAACCCAATTGGAGACTGGGCAGATTAAATTTCATTGGGCATTTTGTTCCATTCCTCCCATTATAGAGAAATTCTCTTTTCCCTACTTTGCTTTTCAGCTTAGGTTGTTTCAGGTTAGCTACACTATCCCTCATATTCATACCACAGGATCCCCGACAAACAGAAAAACAGGGAAGAGGTTCAGTGCTCAGTGGACTAATAAAAAAAAACAACTTACTGTCAGTCTGCAAATAATTAGTATTTTTTAGAAAACTTTTTTCTTCCTCCAATATGTAGGCCTGTGATGTGTGTAAGGAATAGCATTTTTAAAATTGTTATATTTAGATATTTGAGCTGGAATAAGCTGGTTGAATGTACTGGATCTGTACAATAAGTTCCCGTGTTTGTGAAATGAATCTTTTCTTGTTGTTCTAACTATCAACAGCATGTATTCTGATCATTTTTGCTTGAGTTTTTAAACAAAGCCACTGTGTATGGTAGACAGAATAAGTCCCTTGCTGTACTGTCTTTATTCTGACTGTTTCCAGTAAACACACACACATATGCACATAAAGTACCACACAACTCAAAAAAAGAAAAGAAAAAAAAAATCTCTTCGGCAATGCAGTGGTTGCATGTCCTGTATTGACTCCAACACAACACTGGCAGGAGCAGTGGGTGGTACTGGGAGCTGCACACACCCAGACCAGTAACACTAGTGAAGCAGAGTTTGGTTTTGCTTGGGAAGACTAGCCTAGCTTATTTAGTATACAGACGACATTAATGCTGCCAGGATTTTGAATTAGATCGACAGTATCCCAGCAAGCTTAAGAAATGTTTGGACTGGCTTTTAATGTTTCAGCTTAGTCTGCATGTAAAAAAACAAAAACAAAAAAAACATTGCTGAAACATGAAAGAAAAGACACTGAATTTAGGAATTTGTGATGATTTGTGTGTCAAATAAAGCGCTGCTGTGGCCGTTATTGTTAGTTTTGTAAATTGAAATGACTGAATCTTTTTTCCCTTTAATGACATTTACATCTTGTTTTAAACATAGTCCGCCATCCACTCTGGACATCCTCCCTGTTGCTGCCATTTCTCAGCCACAGCTGCCCTTCCCTGTACAGTTCACACATCATCACCTATAGGACTTGGATGATGTCATGAACTGGGCTGCTTCTTCTACCATAACGATCTTCGACTGGATGTTACATCTATGTTGGGTCACCCAGGCATTGAAGTGGAATTCCACACTTGGATACGTTTACATTGTTAGAGTTCAATTTGTGATATTTGATGCATTTTAATTGAGAATGTTCATGAATTTGTTCCACGGAAATGAGGCATTACCGTGGAAGATCTTAAATCTGTCCTGTGTTGATACTTTCAGTGGAAGAATTGATATCTTCTTTCATGCCACTATAGATTTCTCCCTGTATTATTGCTGGAGCAAATGATGACTTTACAAATCTTTGGGCTGGCTGAGACATTAACCATTCCTCTTTTTTAAAATTTTAATTTGTAATTCATTGTCTCCAAATCCTAAGATGGCACAAGTAGAATTTCTGTAATTTTTGGTTTTAGGAGAGGCTTCCCAAGTCTCATGTCTCCCTCACTCTCCACCTCTCTCCTCATCAAGTCTAGCCACATCCTCTTTTTCTAGTGCAGAAAAGGAAAGAGGAAGATCCGGTTTCTGAATTGTGTTTTATGAGTGGTTAAAACGGCCACTTCTGTGGTTTTCGTCTGTCCGCGCTGACCGTTCGTCTCGAAGTTCCTGAGGTTTTTGACACATGTCAATTACGCCATTTTAATTGTAAAAGATCTTATTCTCAACAAATGTTTGCACTCTTGGATCTGCCTGTTGGTCAAAGCAGGGGGAGCTGAAGACATGCAGCACGGTGTTACTTTTTATTACTTTGTTTTACGCCATGTTGGCTTTGCAAATCTGCTTCTCCTCTGTTTCTATGAGTGCAGTAGAAAAGTTCTTGTTAGATGACCACACACACACACACACACACACACACACACAGGCAGAGACATCTTGTTTTTCAACAGCACTGAAGAGCAGTGAGTGTTTAAGAATGGCATGGTGAAGCACTGACAAAGCAAACAAAAGAGGCAGGTGGCTGAGGCGACTGCTCACCTGTCGCCAGTCTTGGCTCCATTTTAATTAAAAAAAAAAGAAAAATACTACAATGTCCTATTTTGTTTTGTGCAACATGAAAAAGGATATTTTTAAGACTCACTTTTGAAGTTTTTTTTTTAGATATTTGTTACAAGAGATATCATTTTTACTTTTGATTAAATACATTTGTGCTTTAACTTTCATGCCAAAAGGGACTTTCTACATTAAAAAAAATGCACGTACGTAATTAAGATAAAATTGCAAATATTAATGTCAGCATTAAGAATCCTGGGCTACACTTTGCCTGTGTGTGTTCTCTAATACAACAAAGCGATTTATTGTCTGTGTGTCTCTCTCTGCTTTCCCTTGTTCATTCGCATGGCTTTCTCCCATTTTAATTAAAACTAGGTGTGAGGTTCTGCCCTTTCTTTTTTGACACCTCACTATTTATCTGTTGGACACTGGCTCAGGGCAGGACCTGCGGAAAAGAAGGGCAGATTTTTGTTTTCAGAGGACTGCAGGGAACTTTAATGCCAAGTTCCTGCGCGGCAAAAGGCAAGGCCCCGACCCAGCACATCTGAGAGTACTTTGGTGAAATAACAGCAAATGTTTGTCTTGTATTGTATGGCACGCTGCTGGAGGAGTGCTAAAGCCCCTTCTTCCAGCGCCTAAAGCACCTCTTAATAAAATAGTCAAGAATAACTCCTTCACCTTAATCTTCCCCTCAGATTACCGCACTCACTGCGGGAAATTAGCAGCAGGCCGTGTGCTTCCTTCTTTCTTTGACACTGTCACATCTTTATGTGTAAGCACCTCCTTCTCTCCCCCCTGTTCTTCTACTCTCCTTTGCTCCTTAAATGTTTATTTCCGGTCTTTTTTCTCTTCATCCCTCATCTCTCTGTGTGGCAGACCAGATGAACTCTCTGTGGCAGGGAGGAATGGCATTTTATTGGGTCAGTATTAGAAGCAACATGTGGCTAATGGGTGGTTGCATTTTCCATGGTCTGGTCCTCATCAGCAGGGAGAAGGGGCCTAAACAACTAAACATGGCCGTTGACAATTGATATGAGTCCTTTTAAGTAGATCTGCTTGTTTGAAGAGGAGGTGATGTGTGTGTGTGTGTGTTTGTGTTTCTGTGTGTAAGTGGGGGGGGGGGCGCTTGTGAGAGTGTTTGTGACCAAATCCATGCGCGTGTGTGTGTGCACGTTGCCCTTGCATGTTAATTAGGATGCTCATGTGCACATATTCACACACAACAGCGTAGTATCCTTTAGGGAGCATATAAACAAGAATGTGTGTGTGTGTGTGTCCCTTGTGTCCAGGAGTGTAACCCACACCTTGAGTACGGTAGCAGCGGTAGCTTTGACCGTGGTTCGTCCCGCTGTCTGATCCTCGTAACCAGAACTCTCCTTTACTGCTTCCTGTCCGCTTGGCCCGCCGTCCCTCTTGCCCGCCTGCCATCTGGGCCTGCCAAGAGACGCACGTGCACACACGCACACACACACACAAGCACACACACAGTATAGTTAGGACAAGGTTCTTCATGCTCTGACCTGTGTCTTTCACTTACAACTGTACCTTTGAAATCAATATCACACAGAGGAGAGGCGATAAATTGACTCCAACATCTACGTTCTCAACTTCTTGCTCCCTTTTCTTCTGTTCTGACATAAGAAGTCAAAACCTGTTTTTTCTCATAGCACTTTTTAAGAATTCCATTTTTATTTATAGAGAGCACAAATGAACAGTTCACACCATGCTCTGTGGGCGAGCAGATTTAAAAACCTATACAAACTTAGATCTGAAAGTGATTTGTGGTGTGAAATGATGCAGATACAGTAGCAGCCACAAACAAATATAGATCTCAAGTTTCACTTTTATCTTATTTTTTAAGGACTTTAAATTTCAGTAGACTTTTGAGTCAGCTTTGCTTGATCGCTTTCTGGCCAATGCTTGGGCGGCAAAGTCAGTGATGTAATAGTTCATCATAAGTCGTCATTTAAGAACTATTTCAGTGTTAGTACTGTTGGTGCAATAGTATCAGTATGACTAACACTTGAATCCTCTGTTAAACTAGCATTAAAGCTTCGTAGCACTGTGGGTATCTAAATTACGTGCTCATGTAGATAGCGTTTCCAAGCAAGGGGCACCGTTGGTTTTGAGTATCAGGCGTTCTGGTTGACACTTTGATCACTTCCGCTGCTCTTCATACCTTCATTGTGTTCAAGATCAGATCACACACACACATATACAACCCACAGGTATAGGGGGCAGTGTCAGGTGTAGCGGGGGACAATGCAGGGATGCGTAGCGGCGAGCCAGGATGGTGTCTGTGACAGTGACAACGGCAGTGCTCTCCTCAAAGCTGCTCCTCTCCTCTTTCATCACCTACAGTCAAAGCGTGTGCTAGAAGCATTGCTGGCCAAAAAAAAAAAGTCCACAGTGCCTGAAAAGACATAGCAGCTTAGACGCACTGGCGATGCCATTTATCTGCGATCAAATGATTAGCACTAGAAGGGCCATGACGGTTATTTTGACCCTTTCTCATTTATAGGTCCTAAAACTTTGCTGAATTAGAAATTACAATGCTGCTGGTCCCTGAGTTTTCCTAAAACTGTCTTTATTTTTATTTAAAATGTTATTTATACAAATAGCATTAAAGACAATCACAGACAATCATAATGACTGCACAGATTTTGCCGCATTAATTGATACATTTTTGTATTGTGGCAGCTGCATCTCAGTTGCTTGGCAACTATCATATTATCATTGTAAAACTTCAAGAATGGCCACGAGTTTCATTTACAGAGACAATTTTTGTCCCTCAAAGCAGTGCGGTGCACGGCAGCACTGCGGTGCAGAGCTCACCTGCATCAGTTGGAATCGGATGTGGATGATCCGCCACCGATGAAAGGAAGCATTTTCTCTTCCTCCTTGGCATATCTCCAGGTGTTATTTAGTTTTTTAAAAACATATCCTCACACAATAAATACATCACTCTTTGTACTGGGTATTTATCATCAGAGATAATAGAATTTGGAATCTGGCGATAAAAATTACCACTCACAGCCTTTCTAGTAGGAATTCTGGCCCTTCTACTGGTAATACATTTGCAAGTAGACCTGGTAATGATTACATTTTATTGTTGATATTTTTTATGAGTATAAGTATTTTCATCCCTCATTTTACTTTCAGAAATATTGAACAAAGTTTGCCTCACTGGAAAGGGGGCTAACACAAAATTATGAGTTAAATATAAAGTGACTTTGCATGTGTGCAGGTTCCTATTTTTCTCTGAATGAGTATGCAAAAAATACATTTTTGTCAGGCTTTAGGCAATTTTGCTGCTGCTGCCTTTCTAACCTAAGTAGCATAATGGTGCTCATTCAATCTCAAACAAAAACTAAGATGGTAAACTCAGTGATGGTACTGCTAAAAATAATTTTAAAAGTCACAA
>JAQFJA010000002.1:11627111-11637687 GCA_029874485.1 Naso brachycentron
TCCCGCACCCTCTGTCAGGCACTTAATCTCCAGCTTGACAGCTCGCCTCTCATGTTGACACTGTGCTCCTTTTTGTTCTCGACTTAATCGCTGAGCTAAGCTAACGTCCTTGTCTCCAAACTTTTAAGGAGAAGAAGTCCTGGCGCTCCCTGACACTTATCTGTCCTGACCCACCTCTCGCCTCCTAAAGTGTTTGCTTGCCTTTTGTGTTTTGCCGCAGAAGGGCGGATGGCCAAGGTGTTATGCTGCAAGATATCCCTATAGGGCATTCAAGGTGCAGCTTGAAACTTGTCTGATCTGTTTGCCTTCCACAGAAAGGTGTTCCTTATCTTGATGTTTGACTCTTAAGGTGACTGGTACCAAACTGATAGGGCAGAAACTCTCTGGGACTGCCATCAGACAGTAGTCACAGCGGGCAGAAACGGGTACTATGAGACAGAGAAAGAAACAAAGGGAGAATGATAATGAGAGATAGAGTCATTGCTAGCTTGGTTTTCTCATGGTGACAACTGTGTTCAGCTGCTTCACTTATGAGCGTTGGTTAAAGTCAGAGAAAGTGGGCACTTACCTTAACACAGGAATCCATTTGTTCATCATCCAGTTTTAGAAAATCTGACCAAGCATTACGTGTAGTTAACTCCAACCCCTCACCGTGCAGATTATTATGTAGCATGAATGAAGCTCTTAAAGTAAATGGGGTCATTATCATGTCTTTCACTAATCAAATCAGGACTATGCTCTGATGAGCAGGGCCTTGATCTGAGAGTACTTCTCCTTAAAACTACAGCAGGGAAAGAGCGAGCCTTTTCAGTTTTCCCCCCTTAGAACTAGGTTCATTGGAAAACAGAACATAATTGTATATTAAAGTGTCAGCTCACCTAAATCACATAGTCATAATACACATTTGTCCTTTCTGCCCTTGTTCTATGAGTTGTTGTTCTATGAGAGGAGTTTTGATAGATCCAACACGAAGACTTCTATTGCCCCCCTATACACAGCTGTAAAATTGCTTTCTTTTTTCTTTTTTTTTAAGTTATATATATGTTGAATTGTAGTACCGACATTGTGACACATGCTGTATGTGAAGAAATGCTTTAATCAAAAAAAAAAAAAAAAACGAAACCATTTTTAAAATTTTCTAAAAATCAAAATATGAATATGCATATCTATAACTTACCACATATTTTTTAGTAATTGACACTGGATGTGTTACATGTTAACAAAAAAGACTTTCTTGGGCACATGTGCATATAGTCCCACATTGTAATGAAAAGGATATCAAACCTGTGGTTTCTAATAACAGTATTGACCAACAGTGTGTGGTTTTTTTGTCATCATTATTTGACTTTGACAGAAACCCCAAGTTTACACACAGAGCAAAAACACCAGAGAGAGAGCGAAACACCACAAGAGTCGGTCCTGGGCGCTGTAATGTCTTCCATTCTCGTTCGTTTTATGTAGGTTTTAAACATGCCATTAGCCAATTTAATCCAATTTTCCCAGCTTTCGGAGCACTCCAGTGGAACAGATTCCATCTAATATTAAACATATGGTCGTCGTTGCCCCTAGAAACACCACAGCGCTGGATTTTTTTAAGAGAGTGCCGTTAAAGACAAGCCTCCTGTGTCCCAGTGCAAACCATTGTCAATTATCTTCAATGAACACGGTAATTGATAACGAGGAAGCAGGGCAGCAAATTAAACGTCAGGTTTGATTAGAAGCTTGATACCTTATCATTTGCTCATAACTCGTTACCAACATCTGTTAATTAGTTAATAAATTAATCTGCAGGGCTCAGATGAAAGGTGCACAGACTCCCGGGGAAGTACATGGGGCAAAGTCATCCATCTTTGAAGAGAGTGGAACTCGACAAATATTGTCCCTGGGATTTGGGCTGTTATTACTTGGTCATTGGTTTCAGACCTCAGCAACTCAAGCCAAGCATTCTCAAAGGAACCTCTTGTTGGCCTGAATAACCCTCCCCACAGTCTCCTCACGCATCTCCACCACAATGCAATCCTTTATTGCATGAGGTTTCTCTTAGCTGAGGTGTTTTAAACATTAATTTAAACGCTCTCACATTGGCCCATCAGTCCTCTGTGGTGAAGTGCAGGTAACTCCTATCAAATCTCTCTCTTGCCCCCTCTTACACAAAGTATCTAGTGAAACCCCATCGTTCATCATTGCCCTGATGAATAGTTCCATCAGTTAGAGCCTCAGGGCAAGAGCAGACAATGACACTGCTCTCTGCCACAGAGAAAGATGGTGACATTTGTCAAATGCTGTTTATATTGGTGATTAGATTCATGCTATTATGCAGACATCCCCTCTTCTGCTTTCCCAGCCTTTGCTGCCAAGCTGATATTTATAAATATTTTATAAAAACTGGGCTCATCTCATGACAGCTCTAATTTTTTTGACATATTTTGTCAGATGAAATAATCTAATATTTGTGTGTCTATAAAGACCTTTGTTAGTCACAGATCTCTCACTATTTCTTCCATTTTTCACTCACGTTCCCTTTCTCCTTCACTTAAATTCTCAATCCCTTGTGCTGCTTAACATTTCTGTGACTCAAGCAGGAGGTGGTGACCCATTAATCAGGTTCCCGTGGCTGTTGTGATTGCCATTTTCCATAATCAGATACACAACACAGCCCAAAAGCCTTGGCTGTAGAAATACTTATTTTTGTTAACTCTTCACAGTTTTTGTGCTGTATTGTAGAACTCAGTCCACGGTTAGTGGGCCCAGGAGGAAATGGGAGCACGCAGCTGTGCCTTTTAATTACTTTTTTATTAAGGTATAAGGACTAAAGTAACAGCACAGTGTGGGTCTTTGTCAGAATCAAACAGTCATGGAACAAGTGAAGAGAGTAAAGGCCAGAATAAGCATATGATTAGGAGAAGAGGGAGGAATTTTACTGATCAGTTGTCGTATGATAAGTGTAAACGTTCAGGTAATCTTTTGTCATCTTTGTTTTTAAAGCTCAAAATTAATATGCTGTATGTTTTGGTGAGTAGGCTACATACTGTAATGTGGTTTAACACAAACATGTACCGGCATATAAAGTGTACATTGTCACACACACACACATATGTCCACACAAACACAAAGAGACACAGGCAGGCAGGGAAAAGACATTCTCCCATGTTATTCTTTCCTCTACTCGGTCATTTGGAATAACAGGGTAGAGTGAGAAGCTAAGCACGATGACGACATTAGATCTAAAAACAGTGTTGAATTGTTGAAGTGTCAAACACGCCGGGATGTCTTTACTTTGGAAAGTCTCCGGAATCGCTTGAGTGATTTTCGCTCATTTTCTCCACTACTGTCATTGGAGGCCTTCTCTGCATGAGACAACAAGGAGGTTTTGACAGAGTCAAGAAAGATTTGCAGATGTGTGTGTAAATATGCACATGTCTACATTTCTGTCTTTTAATCATCCTGGACACTGGTCCACCCTTCACATAGTTCTAAACCTGTCAAATTTCCACAACTAAAACAGAATCTTACCAAGAGTTTGCTGTTATGTCTTAATTTAGTATGAGGGTTAATGTCAAGATGACAAATAACAATTTAAACAGATGTTTCCCAGACTTTTCACAAATGAGATATCATTGCCTCATTCAGTTTTGTGTGCATTATTCTGCACATTAGTCACTAGTCACAGTAGATTTTGATATTTAATCAAGTTTATAAGGCACTGTGCAGTGCATATGCATTGTAACTTCTTGAAAAGAGGTTTACTGGGTCATTTTTTATTATGTTTGAGGAGTCTAAAATGACAGCATGCCACTCTTAAAAGATAATGAGACCTCATACACTATATAAAATAATTCTGTAATCCTATTTAAAGGATTATATAACATATTAAACAAGTGATGATGTCCACACAGTTTGTTTTACTTTGCCAATTCTGCTGTCACAGAGACTTCTGTTCACATAGAGATGTAAAAGAGACTCTGATGACCTGATGTATTAGTCTGCAAGCCTGTCTACATGCTGACGTGATTTGGTTCAGGCTCGGGCCTTTATTTTTCTATAGACTTTGCTCAGGTCAGACTTTGGTTAATTTCATCCTGTCTTCTTTCTAGGTGCCCATATATGTGCAGAGCACACGCTATGATATTATTGTTATATTGACTGTATTATATAAATCATATATGTATATGCATTTTATTAATGTGCATCACCCATATTTTACTTGCAGCAAATATATTATAACATGTGTTTGCATGCATCAGAGAGAGCTTTATTAGTTTTGGTTTCTTAAATTTTGCTTGGAAATTAAGGTTAGTCAAAATGCAATACTGTTTTGTCTCAGGAATGTCACTGACTGATGGACAAAGGCAGAAATTAACAAATGAACAAGCGGGTGAACAAATTAAAGATCAAACAAACACATATTAATCTAGTCCTTAATTTTGGGTGTCCAGAGAGAAAAGAAAGGAGATTAAGGTTGGACTTCATGTTCAGAGCAGGGCACTGCAAACTTCTCTGTCATTCTGTCCTCTAAATATCATATGATTCTGCTCTGTGTCACTCTCTCTTGAGAGCAGGTGAGCTGATGTTGGTGCAGCTGGTACACAGCGGTACCCAGAATGCCACCCGGTACCAAGGAGGGTTGGAAAAAAAATTCTAGTTTTCTGAGACTCAGAGGTTTGAGCCATGTGATGAAAAAGTAATGCCAACCAACTGAACAAAACAATGTCACATTGTGTAAGAAAGTGACTACATGTACATATGACCCCTTACCTACCCAACCCTTACCTAGATAGTATTAGCATAACTGAATCACATGATGGTTGTTTGGTATTACACAAAAATCTCACTATTATCTTCGTCGTTGTCCTCCTTTCTCTATACCTCTTGTGTAAATTTCTCATTATTTAATAATTAAGATCAAAAACTGGACACCCTGGTTTATAAAGAAACTTTTGGTGTTTCACTTTGTCTGCTGTTACTTTATTGGTCCTGAGTGTTTCTGATGACAATGCCTGCTCCCCTCTGCTGGCCAAGAGCTCACAATGCCACTTTCTCAACAACTTCTAAGTGCTTTTAATGTTGTGTGCCTGACATTGTTTATTTAGGGTGGGGTGGAGGTGGAGGGGGCTGACATTCAAGTTCAACTGCAGAAAGTGCACAGTATAAGAGTACACCCACAAACACACAGTGCACTCACACTTAAAGCATGGTGCCCACAAAACCACTCAAGAAGTTCAAGTCAGCTTTTTGTCCAACTCTTCTACCCTTCCTGTGCCGTGGGGAATGCGTGACATGACTCACCAATACTTTCTGTCTTCACACTGCTTTCCACATCCTATTTTCTTTTTCTTTTTATCTTTTTACCTTGGTTCTCACACACCTGCACATATTTTCACAAGTGCACACGTAAAGCACTCACTTGATAGATCTACACAGAATCTTTCCTTTCAGAGTCTTGTGTTCAGGTATGCTTTCATTGTATATTCAAACTTGATAATGTGCCACTAAAATTCCTGCAGGTAGTAAACTTTGATCTGCTTTTACAGTGCAATGTACTGTCGAGTGTTGATGTCTGTGTATTAGCTACTACGTGCTTTCATGACAAAATACAGACCGTGTGCTTTAATTATTCTCAGATCAAAGACTCAAATCTTTTCTTTTGTGATTCATTGATTTTTTTTCCACCCCTCTTTTCAATCTTATGTGCCCTTCCTCTCTGTTTCTCCTCTCCTTTTTTTCCCTTTTTGCTCCCTCCTCTTTTCCTGGCCTCCGGGGTCCCTGTGCTTCTAATTCGGCCTTATCAGTGAAGTAATTTAGCTGCCACAGCTTGGGTTTCTGTTGCGCGGCGAGCGGCCCTATTGTCCTGCCCTGCTGTTGCTGAGATAAACCCTCAGATTGAACAAAGTCCGCACTGACCTTTACAAACTCCCAAATCTTGCTCTGTACGCCCCTCCAACAGAGATTCTCCCTCCATCAAGCTATTTTCTTGAGGTTGGGGGCTTTGGGCACATCAAGAAGGAGGGAGAAGGTGGGTGAGTGTGTGTGCATGTGTGTGAAAGAGTGAGTGTGTGGGGTCAGGGTGGATTGAGTGAGCGTGAGATGGACAGGGGAGAGGGATTAAGATGGCTGACTGAGCCTGTCTATATTTCCAATGGCACTTCGCTCTGAGCAGGAGGCCGAGGAGGAAAAAAGCAATGCAAGCAAAGCATTCAAGTGTGCATTTTTCTGTCTCCTTCAGACTGCTGAGAAGGCTTTTGTGAGCCACATTCTCTGACCTTCCTGCCTCCAATGTTCATCTTGAAATATGATTTCTGTGTGGTAAAAGTACAAGACAGCTTGTGTCTTAGTTCCGTGTACTTGCTGTTGATGTTCCTGAAACGGCTCATTGAGAGAATCCTGACAAAAGCACCGTTGAACCCCTCGTCTTACTTCCATTGTTATCTATCATGTCCTTCATTCCTTGGCAGAAGGCCCAAGAGGAGTCTGTCGGGATTGTTGCTTTGACACACAGTGAAATGGCTAGAAAGGAACGGTTGAAGCCAAGTGGCTGGGAGGGTAGATGGGGTGGGGGTCGATACTGTGCCCGGGAGGTTTGGGGCACAATGCAGCAGGAGTACCCTCTCCACTGTGAACCACTGTCATCCTTCAAAAACCACTCAACTAGCTCTCCACACCGCAAATCCTCTCTGCTCTCTGTTCCAGCAGTCTGTCGGTAAGGCAGGGAACCTCATCAAAAGGTCTTGGAGTTGGGGACTGAGACAGAGTGGGTGGGGAGAGGCAGGGTGGAGAAGTGGGGAAGAAAAATGTGTTGTTAGTGTAGGGTCTTTGTGTTGATGTGTATGTGTGGGGGTTGGGGGTCAAGGACCTGGACATAACAAGGCCCGAAGTTCAGGTGTGGGCTTCTAAGTTAGGGATGGATTGGAGAGAATCTGTGCCACTCAATCTGTTGGTCAGGGTGGCCCTGTGTTCATCCCACACTTCATCCCTCCATCCATCCCTCCTCCTTTCCACCGCCACCCGCCCACAACCACCTGCCTGCAAGCCACCATCAGTGTTCCCAGGGAGATGAGCGCCACGGAGAAGAAGGCCCACAAGGGATTAACTTTTCACATGGCTGGGAGTCCTCGTCTCAAAAGACCTGACAACCCCAGACGGCTTGATTAAAAAAGAAAAGAGGAGAAGAGAAGAGGAACGGAGGGAGGGAGGGGGAGAGAGAGGGCTCAGGAGGAGGAGAAGAGGGGGAATTCTTCACATGATGGCCCTGAGAGAGGGATTTTGGATATTGGGTGTCTTTTTTTCCCTTCGACCAAAGCCCCATGTCTTGGTTGAGAATGAGCAAATTGTTCCTCCTGTTCTCTCAGCAGTCAGTGTGTTGCCCGGCCTAAAATTGTGGGTGGGCACCAGCACACATTGTTGACTCCTCACAGGAAACCTAGAGATGTTCACTAGTTTAAACAACAACAAACAAATTAATGGTGGAAGTGGTGGCTTTTGATTACATTTATCTATATTCTTGGTGTTTTGATGCCAAATCCAGCAAAGAACCCAAAGATCCAGTCATTGATTCCAGTTGTCCATTATCATGATACATTCTTTATTTATCTGTCATTAATGTGTTATCAAAAGCCCCCTATTGTTCTGTGTATATCAGCATTGCATTACAGTCAAGGAAGACATTGGCAGAGAGTCGGCGAACCGTTGCTGGCTTAAAGTTCTAGTGTTCAAGTGGCAAGGCGCCCTATTTCTCCTCACTCTATCCCAGATAAATTGGGCCTCTCAGGTTTGTCTGTGAGAAAGAGAGGACAAAAATCAAAACAAACGCTCCCACTGAAGTGAAGATGGGAGTAGGGGTTGGCTTTCCTCTCTGGCTAGCGGATCAGCAACTCAACCTAGCGGGACAGCGGGCCACTTAATACCTCCCATCTTGTCCAGGTAACAGAGTGGCCCGTCAAGGGGGTCAGTGAAGGTAGCAGGGTATCATCTTACAGATCACTACTCACCCTCTGGCTTCCTCCGCATGGCTCACTTACCCTCTTCTCATCTCCGCTGCAGGGACACACTCACGATTTCTTTGCACACCCCTCAGCTAGGATAAAAAACAATAATTTAAAACATTTGTGTGAATGTTTGCACTTCAATTCTCCCTAAATGTCCAATCAGATCAACCAAAATCTACGTGACTGTTAACCAGTGACATACTCAAGATTTCAAATTGCCTGGTTTTATTTACAAAAATGGTTTATTATGAAAAATTTGCTTTATTAGTTTTCATTGAGATATGTGTTTTATAGAAAACAATTAAGCTTCTTCTGAGAATTTAAAAAAAAACAGACATCAATAGAGAATTTGCCTAGTTACAGACCAGCTCAGTTGTCAGATTCTCCAGAGTCTGGCATCGCAACATATAACAGCAGTCTCTCATCCAAAAAATGTGCAATAAAACAAAAACCAAAACTGCATTCACCGAGACCAAGGAGAATACTTAGGTTACTGCGTTGCGTATGTCTCACCTCAGACGTTTTCGGAAACACATTTTAGTGAACGGTTTAGCTGTAAAATGAGAACGTTTAACTCGGCTGCCATGTTGAAAACAGAACAAGTCAAAACCAAGTACCACCCAACGCGCAGTATGTCATCCACTAGCTGGAGTGTTAATTGGTCTGGCGTGTCCCAATACCCGTTGGTCTCTAGTGATTGGTTAGGGAAAATCGAATTTCCCTCCCTAATTAAAGTTGCTTAGAGTGGAATCAATGTCAGAATGAAAATGAAAACAAAACACAGTTACAAGTTAACTATTCTGTCTGATAATATGGGAAAAAGAGGATGGAACAGTCAGTGAAAGGAAGAAAAAGGGATGGAGTCACTGGGGTAAGATCAATTCAAGACAACACATTCGAAGAAACTCATGTTCGAAGTATGAAAGCAAAATGCAGTCCTTGTGTCCTTATATATTCTTAAGTCATCTAAAAAGCAGCACCTCAATTAGCAACTTCTGCTGTCAGCACTAGTAGTGCAAAGGACAAGAAACTCCATATTCAAGGGGTGACTAACACAGTCAATTAACCCTAATATCAGCCCAGATTTCTCATTAATCATGCTGCTTACCTGCCATATGGCCCAGACTCCAAGGAGGCTCTGAACCTATTTGCTGTGCACTTGACCTTGCTGATAAACGTAGGGGAAAGCAGGAGCAGATTTCTGTCCTCCATGATGTTGTGGTCCTTCTTGTGGTCTGCTGGATGAATAGAGGAACTTGTAGATGGATGAACAGAGCTCCAGTGATCTTACAGTGACCCACAGGTGGTTAGTGTTTTTCACAAGTACAACACAAATGCAAATCAACATACGGAGTGAGCAGGAGGCCCAATGCATGGTAGTCGTCCAGTGAAGGATCAAAAGCAGTATTAGGCTTAGATGATATATTGGTTTGCTGCTTGCAAAGCCATCGGTGTCAAGTAGTGCTGAAAAGAATCGCTGATTAAATAATCAGTTGATTGAGAAAAAAATAATTTGATCATAGATTAATTGTTGACGTAATTAGACAAGAGAAAACACAAACATTGAGTGTCTGCCTCTCATTAATTCTTTCACACTTACACACACACATTCACACACCATGGCGCCCATGCAACTTGGGTTTCTGTGTCTTGCTCAGGGACACTTCAACACGCTGACAGGAGGGGCTTGGGCTTGAACCACAATCCCAATTAATGGACAACCCACTGTTCCTCCTGAGCAACCAACCATTATCACTGAGACAGAAATCAAATTATTATTGTTTTTATTTATTTATTTATTTAGATTCACACAAAACTGAAGTGATACCTTTGGTCTAATACACAAAGCCAAGTTGTGGAACTTGTGTTCAGAATTTAAAAACACACAGACTTTCCCAGTATGGATAGTAGGTTGCCCAGTACAATAATGACAAAAAGTAACAAAAAGTATCTAAAGTATGCAATTGCTAATAATATCCACTTAAAGCTTAGACCCCTGCTATTCCTAAAGGGGGCAAAAGTGAAAGAACTGATATGATACATTGACTCACGTTCTTCTGACCCTCGCTCTAAATCAGAATCCAATCAGTATTTCTTTGTCTGAGCACTCATTCCCTGCAGCACAGCTATCATTAAGTGACTCATTTAGGCTATCACAGGTAAGCCCACATCATTGCCTTTTGGTGGCTTTTTAATGGGGGATGGAGTTCTTTCTACTGTGATACATGCTGAAGTAGCTGGGCTAATGTGACCCCTATAGTTTGGCACTGCATTAGTGCCAGAAGACCCAGCAGTGAGCCGCTAACCTGGGGACGACAAGGCCTGTGATTATGTTCACCACAGGGTAGGCTTGGCCTGACTATACACACAAAGGGACACCTATACTGTGACATATGTTGACATCAGGGCAATTATGGGCTTATATTTTCCACACTTAGTTATATTTTTAGTCACTTTCTGTTACATAGGAGTTTAATTTATTTGTGGCACAAAATTTTAGATTTTATTTAATTATATTTCATTGTAATTATTATTATTATTATTATTTTTTGGTCATCCAGAAAGGTATCATCTGATAATCTTCCAAGCGTAGA
>JAQFJA010000002.1:11663961-11686264 GCA_029874485.1 Naso brachycentron
ACACTCACAAGTACATATACAAGCGTACACACATACATAAATTACACTGATAGGAGTGAAAGTTTTAATATATATATATATATATATATATACACTCACAAAGATGACAGAACACAGACATACAGTAATGCTTACCTACAATAAATAAAATCCATACGCACACATGCACGCACACACGCACCCAGGCCACATCTCATTATGCAGAGTGTGAGTTGCGGTGGGCCCTCATCGTGCAGTGGGAGACCACATGCCTGTTATGAATATGAATGAAATTATGCATGAGAAATTCCGTATGACATGACTCATTCATCCACATCGTGCAGACACACACACACACACACAGGGCATGGGCATGCACATGAACACATATGCACGTAAACACTGACTTCTGCTGCCTCCACCATGTCATTACTATCGCTACGCTTGATTAAGGCAGAATGTTAATTGAGTTGTAGCTTGTGAATAAACTAGTTTACAGCTGAAAGGTGTGTGTGTCTGCATGACTGTGTGTGTTGTTAATTCTTATCTGTTGCTTTGTTTATAGTACGGTAGCACAGATCTGTTGCTGAGTTTCTATATTTCATTTAATGTGAAATATCTAAATGCAACTACAGTATGCAAGACTGAGTCAATGTAAACTACGTTTTAGCCACATTTTCTGACAGATAAAATATGCACTGACAGGCTGCCAGCTGGCCATAGAAAATTGTATGAAATGAGCTGTATGAGATTTGTAATATTTAGTAACTTTATGTCAAGCTTCTAACTACTATCAGTGCCTCCAAAAAAGTATTTTGTGCTAAAAGGATGGATTGTTTGTTGGAATTCATTGCTAAACTTATTTATGTCACACTGAATCACCACAAAGATAAACATTTTTACTATCTTTAAGTAGCCTACTTTAAGACTTTAAAGAGCAGAATTTATGATAAAAAAGAGGCGGAAGCTCCTACTAATTTGTAAAATAGGGTTATTCATAGCAATTTTATGTAGTAATATGGTCATAGGACTTTTTTAAAACCCAAGTTACAAAGTGTTTCACACAAGGCAGTAAATTACAATAAACGGAATATAAAATTATGCTTTATTACACAACAAATCACTGCAATTTAAGTAATTTAAAGTAAAATAAAATAATGTTCATGTAAAAACAAATAAGGTGACATTAAGATATTCTCTCTGATAAAAGAATTATAATGTAGTAAATATACAAACATTTTCCTTTCCACACATTAACACATTCAAAGTGACGGCTCATTCCAAGCTGCTGAGTAAGTCTGGGTGTAAAGGCAAGTGGGGGCACTGGTAAAGTCAGGGTTAAGGCGAGGGATAAAACAGCAGCAAAGATGTTATTGTAGTTTCTCAAGCCCACTTACCGAAAGCTGCCCAGAGCTTACAGCTGTACGTATATGTGTGTATGTGTGTGTATGTGTGTGTATGTGTGTGTATGAGGTTTAAGGCCATGGATTCGTATCCTGCTTTTGCTTAGACTTGGATCGAGCTGTATTGGCTTACACACAAGCATCTTCACACCCCACCCACAGACAAAATATAAAGATGTGTTATCTGAATCCCCGCTCTGCTTTCTTCATCCATCCTCTTCCACTCATTTCATCCCCGTCTCTCTCTCTCAGCAGACATTGTGGTGTTGTTGCAGCTATAGATCGCTATCCGTGGCTAGTGGTGATAGGATCAGGGATTGTTCAGTTTGGTTCAGTCTGACTATACAAAACACGACTATCTGTCTGTTTAGCTGTCTGGACCCTGCTTATATATTCTCATTCACCCACTGCACATATACTTAACTGTGTGTGTAAGTTAATAGGGTATTGAAGGACTTGTGTTTCGTTTTGGATTCCTTGGATTTAAAAGTGTCAGATAGGGAGCAAGAGGAAAGAGGGCAGTCTACACTCTGTGTATGTGTTTTGTGTCTGCGTGTGTGTGTCTGTGTGTGTGTTAATCCTCATCTTCAGAGGAGCGCTGCTGTCCATCCCAACGTGTGTAAACACTCCAGCAGATCAGATGGCAGATAATGACTTCCAGATAGACACCCTCCATTCAACCAACAGAGAAAATCAATGAGCACTGATTGCCTTTTTCCCAAGACGATCATCTCCCCCCGAAGGCTACTATCTACCTCTCTCCCTTTCTATCTCTCCCTCTCTCTCAATTTCTCTGTCTCTCTCCACTCCCCATTCATTCACCTCTCAATACCACTGAGATTGAATCAATTCATGCTGCTTTTCACAAGGGATTTACTGTGAAAAGATACAGCGGAATATCTCCATAAGACGATAAAGTCTTTTGCTCGATCTGTGTCACTCTTCCTCTCTTATTTTTCCTCTAAGTAAACATGTTTCTTGGTGAAGATAAATGTTTTTCTTTCTATGCTTGACCGAGATGTGCCTCCATGTTCTTTTATTCAAACTCTTGCTCTTGATATTGTTCCATTTATATGCAGTAAACGTGTGTTCTAGATGCAGCATCATTAGGTGCAAATGGGAAAATGAGAGGGGTTGATATGAACTCTGACCTATAAGCAGATTTTTCCCACTCCATGTTGAAAGACTAGGGCACCAAATGGAGGTCAGCTGCTGTTGTGGGTCTATGGGTGTGTATGTGCACTTGTGTGTGAATATCTTTTTTTTTTTTTCCAACATCAAGCTGGGGAATTGAGTCTCTAAATATGCTTGCTAAATGACCCTAAATGTATGAGGGCTATTATGTGGACAGAGGGAGGCTCATGGGTCACAGAAGCGATCCAGTGCTGCAGGCCATAGTTTACCCCCTGCCAACAGCACCACACTCCCCCATCCCTCCCCTGCCTAAATAGGCTCATGATTGATTGATAATTATGATAATTTGTTTGAAATGATTATCTGGATATTATAATCACTGCCACCCCAGTGCGGCACGGGGGCAAGTCATTTTTCATAATGCTGAACGTCACAAATGCCCCCTGGTTACAGAGGTGACTCTGTGTGTGTGTGTGTGTGTGTGTGTGTGTGTGTGTCTGTTTGTAGGGTGTGAATGCCCAAGGCTTGGCAGTGGGCTCTCCATGGCCATGACTTGACTGTGGAGTGATGGGCCCAGACAGCAGGAAATAGCCTTAACGCACACTTGCATAGGCATGAATACAAAGCTTCTGGTGCAGGTCTACAAAGTTAAAATTTTACCAAATCATCTCTGTGTAACATCCCTATGAATTACACTGTGTATGTCATAGATAGTGTGCAGGTTTTCTAGAATGGACAAAGTGCAAAAATGTCTAATTTAAGTCGATCAACAGAAAATTAATCCACAACAATTTTAATCATTTACTAAACAGAAAGGCCAAACATTGGCCAAAGTGCAAGCTGTATTTCTCTGTTTTCTGTTTTATTATTGCGAATGTAATATTTTTGGGGTTTTGGATTGTTAGTCATTCAAAATAATTAATTTAAGACAAACTGTAGGCAGGTAGGCAGGTACCTCGGTAGGTAGGTAGGTAGTTCACTAAGGGTATAAAGACGGACAACATGAAAAGGTCAAAAGTGAAGCCAAAACATTGGCCAGGTTGGAGTCTGGCAGCAGGATGGCTTATAAATCCCACCCCTCCATGTTAGCAAATAGGACATGAGTCACTAAAAATCGAAATGCACATCATATAAATTGTCCCCTAAGATGATTTCTGTTATTTTAGGTAGTCATTATTATGCAGATGTATGTGCAAGTGTTGACCTTTCTAATAAGTTGGTTTTAATGATTTTGGTAATGATTAAAAATTGTAGAATGTTATGATTAAAAGCTTAACCCATGATTGAGTCGGGCGGCCACACGGATGGGGCCTCAGTAGCGCAGCACGATCTACAGATCACTGCCACACAAACTCTGGCTCCAAATGCTCTCACCAGATGGTAGTGCCTGTATCAGAGATATTTAGGCGTCATTTTTGTAAGGTAGGAGAAAGTGAAGATGACTTCTCCATCTTTATCACCGACATTTAAAATGGTAGGTAGGTATGTATGTGAGGAGGTAGTCTGGTGGATAAATGAATGGATTGACAGATAGAAACAGACCTCACCTGTATGAATGACTTCATGTCTTGGCTCTTGAAAATATACAAACCATTGCATGATCAGGAAGTTTCCAAACATCTTCTTGTCATTCTGAGGCAGTGAGCAAACACACCGTACCTCCAATCATCACATCTTCTCTGTCATCTAAAGGAAAAGAAGGGGAGGAGTGTGTAAGCGTGTGTGTGTTGGGTGTGATGAGGGGTGCAGGAATAATATTTGCGGTTTTCGCTTCACCCCAAGATGACTTAATGATGATATGGGTCCCTTTCTTCTGCCGGGCAGGATTACGTTTTAATGGGCCCTGACTGACATGTTTTCATTTGGCTCCGTAACCTGCCCCCCTACCCACCCAGCATCACCCCTTTCATCCCCATCCCCCTTCAAAATATACACCTCCAAATCCTGCACTGTGTCAGTTCAGACGATGTAAAAGTGGTTCTGAACTGTCAGCACAGAGCTTCGATGTTTGCGTGGTTGATTAAAAAGAAATAAGGACTGGTCCCTCACAGGCAGACAAATCTGCAAATTTGAACTCACATGGTGGAAATCATGTGTTTGGAGGGTGTCAGTGGCAACGAACGTCTATCTCAATCCAGAGTGCTTCTCTATTGTTGATGTGTGTTTGAGATGTTCCCAACACAAAATAGAGGTAACAACATTCCTTTTGTGTCATGTTATCAGCTTCTCTTAGCCAGAGGTATCACATTGAGCTGTTTACTGATCAATAATTACACAGAAATTGTCCTGCAGGACTTGTTTGAAAAGTTTCCACTTACATTACACAATTTTCAACAAACTAAAAACTTCTCAGAGACAACTTTAAAGCCTCCAAGCAGAAATACGTAAAACTTTTTTTGGTGGCATATTCCTTTGATGTGTCAGTAATCCCAGATTGCATTTGAAGATTCATTTGTCCAGACTTGGTTAGCCAGTAGCATTGATCTGTCGAAGGTCACATGGTCTGGACAAAGTCAGGGTTGTTAGAGAAGAGGTGGGGAGTAGGAGGAGAGGTGAAGACAGAAAGAAATGGTCTTTCTCTCTCTGTGTCTGTCTTGTCTGTGGGAACTGTCCCAGCACTGGTCACTGCAGAATGCTGTCATTATGCCTTGTGAGGAACATTGACTCAAAGGCCACTGCTGTGTGTCACTGTGTTCATGTGTGTGTGTGTGAGCGTCTAAGTGTGCGTCCGAGTGTCTAAGGGCCACTTTTAACTCGCAGTGGCACTTTTAACTTGTGTGTGTGTGTGTGTGTGTTCAGAGTGTGTGTGTGGGCCCTGACTGACGCATCTCTGTTGTTATCGCCAATCAGAACCCGACGTCACAATGGAGTGAAGCGCTGGGAGAGGAATTCAAGTGGGAACGAAAGAACGAAAGAGTGGAACAGAGAGAGAGAGAGAGAGAGAGAGAGAGAGAGAGAGAGAGAGAGAGAGACAGAGTGAGGGGGTTGGAGGAGAAGCACGAGGTGATCGGAGGCACTTTCACATCAGCTAGCTCCCTGACCTCCCTCTCACTCTCTCTCTTTTCTTGTGCCTATCACTCTTTCTTTCCTTCTCTCATTCCCTCTCTTGCTGTCTTTGTCTCTCAATAATCTCTCTCCCTGTGGCCATTCCCACCACATTCTCTGGGGTCACCCAACAAAAGGAGGAGGGCGATAGTCTGAAAGTTGTGGGGGCTGTCGTATGAGTTTCTTCACACACAAAAACACACACACACAGATTCAGACACTCACATTAACTTTCATAGATTGGTTTTTCCTCTCTGTACGCAGATGTTTAGTAGCTCCCTTATTATTACCCTCTTCCCTCCATAAAGAATCAAAATTTCCCTCAGAAAAATTGAACTTCTAGATTTAGGTTGTTATTAAGTGTACCTGTTTAATGTATTTTGTGGGGAGAAGGGGGGTTGTTTTTTTGTCGTTGTTTTTTTTAATCCTGTGGATAGTCTGCCAAACACAGACATCAGTAAAGTATCTTCTTAGTTCATTCTCCATATTGATGAGTATTTTGCAACTAACAAAGTGTTGTACAACAAAAATGTTATCTGTCCACAAAGGATGACTTGTAGGCTAACCATTTTTTAATTGTACTCACCAATCAGATCCATTGCTTTAGAGGCAAAAACGGTAGCTTCGTCATTTCTTCTGGAATGCATTAAACACCACAAACAGATGTCAGTTGTCCTTTAAACTTCATGCTTTCCTCAACTTAATCCCAATGCTGATGTACTGATGTCTGAAGCAGAAGGAATTTACATTTTGAAAGCAGAGATTTCTTTTATATAATTCAAAACAAAAGTCACCGGACTTGACATCTTTTTCAACTTACTGGTAAAATGCGTCCACTTTTGTCATCTTTGTGTCACATTTAGGTGCTCATACACTTCAAAACAGACAAACACACACACGCACATGCACACACACACACACACACACACACACACTGTCCTGTCTGTCATGAAAGCAGTGAGTCCATTAAGACAGACTGAGTGAATGCAGAGGGCCGGCTGGTCAAGCGTTGGTGATAATAATGTGACGACCTGTATGGCGTTGCTATGGAGACCTAGGAGCCTGGGGGAGGCGTAGAACAGAGAGTTGTGTGGTCCTGCTTGTCAAAAATATTTTTACATGTCAGACAAGGGAGATAAAGGTTCATCTATGCGTGAGAAAGGCTGGTGCATTTGAGACTCCACATCACAAGGGGGAGTATTTCTTTTGTGCTTAAAATGTCTTCTGTCTCACAGCGCCGCAGACACTGAGCTGCTGCAGCTGACATATCTGTCAGGTATTCAAGAAAAGGACCCAAAAGCAAGTTTAACGAAAAAAAAAAAGATAAAGGCAATAAAATTTGAATAGCAGCAAAAAATGTAACCAACACTACTGAACTACTACAAACTGAAATAACACGTGGTGCACAGGAGTGACTGAGGAGCACAAAAAGATGAACAGGAATGCAAGGAAACAAGCCAAAATAGGCCTAACTGACAAATGACAGAAGGATAACACCTGGACTAAATACACTGGGAATTAATTAACTGATGAGCAACAGGTGACAAAGGAAAACAGGTGGGAAATGAAATAAAGACAGTAAGTATTAAAAGAAGGAAAGTAAGAACTTACCAAAATAAAACAGGAAATATCAGAACCTAAATGCAAATGTGATGGATTTCTTCCAAAAAACTATTTTTATTATATTAATATTGTGCAGAGCTGAGAATATCTCACAAAATCCAAGTATTTTGTGCTTTGAGGACAACTATACTGCATTTGTTGTATGT
The DNA here is from genome assembly GCA_029874485.1 of Naso brachycentron. NCBI lineage: Eukaryota > Metazoa > Chordata > Actinopteri > Acanthuriformes > Acanthuridae > Naso > Naso brachycentron. The sequence goes on from JAQFJA010000002.1 coordinate 11,671,292, forward strand.
TAATGAGAAAGAAGGCTTTTTGCATACAACACATTTATTTTACATTGTTTGCCTTTGTTGTTATTTTTCACATTTCATAAAGTAGCCCGAAAATAGGAGACACATGTAAGAGAAAGCAGAGATGGCATGAGAGATGATGAGGTGTTGACACAACACAGTGTCTATAGATAGCTGGGCAAAAGATGGAGCTCCAGCAAGAGAGCGAGCATCAGCAAAGATGGAAACCCTCAGAGGGCAAGAGACAGCCGGAGGCAGGGGGATGGTGGGACATGACGGGGAGGAATGCCAGAATGCCCAAGAGAGGCAAGAACTGCCAGCCCAGTCAGAGACACAGCCCGTCTGGGGGAGAGAGACGGAGAGTGGGGGTGAGAGGCTGGCCCCAGCAACACAAGGTCATGTGAAAAAAGATCCCCCTTTCTTCACCCACCCACCTACCAATCCATCTATCCATCCATCCATTCCTATATCTCTGGTCTACACCCAACTCTGTCCGCTTGAATGCTGTAGGTAGAAAAAAAACATTAAAATTGATTGGAGAAAAAATGAAAAAAAGAGAGTAGGAGCAAGAATGAACTCGAGGAGACAGTGGAAGACAGTGGAAGTGTGTCTGGGCCTAACAGGTCTTAAGGGAGCTTTTAGCCATAGAGTGGTAAGTGAAGCATGCCGTGTGTTGAGGCCACTCTGGTCAACTGTCCTCATACTCTGAACAAAAGCCTCACACATACACATAGGCACATGTATGTATAACTCTGCTCATGTGTTTTGTGCTGACTCCAAAAATTGCAGTATTCTTTTAATCAGCTTCAGTGGCTGGGAAGTTTCAAAACTTAGCAGCTACTTACTAAAATCACATACCAATAAATTTCAAGAGCATGTGTCCTGAAATTGAAGAGTTATACAAAAATACTCAGTTTACCATACAGTGAGATCCAGGACCTTTAAGTTTCTTCTCAAGATTACAAATGCAACAGTTTCTATTAGCCAAAACCAGGATAGGTGTTGCTACTTTTAATTATGGCTGTCAAGCGATTATTTCTTTTGAAAAATCGATGATTAATCGCTGAATTTCAATAGTTAATTGCGATTAATCTGATCTTTTTTTTGTTATCCTCTTTTTATTGTTTTTATCCACAACAAACACACAGAGTAATTTGCAACATGCATCATCACCATCTACATTTCAGTCAAAACAAGAACAGTTACAAGAGAAAAAAAATAATAAATAAATAAATTAATTAAAATGATTGTGAAAAAGAGGGAATGAAACAGAGCGTTAAATGCAGTGTACTTTTAAGTCTAAGATGTGTATCCATCTTATCAAACAGTACATTAAGTAATGATTAATCTGATTTTTTATCGCATGTCTAAAATTCTATTATTTTGCATTTCACAACAGTTTTTAAATCCATATAAACAATGTAAAGTAATTATTACCAGTGTATCTTGATTGGGAATCAGATGCCAAACAGAGTACGTCGTTTGTGTAAGTTTGGTGCAGTAACGAGGAAGACAGGCAGAGCTTGCCCACGCTAATTAGCTTAGCTCAAACACTGGTAGTCAATGGAAAGTGCTAGCCTAAACTCTACAACAACACTAACTGGTCATGTGTGCTTGTTTGGACTTGTTTATTTACCACATTATGTTATTTTTACACTGTAAGCAATCAAAATTTTTTAATGGATGATTTGTTTTGTTGACCTACTTACAAGCACATCGGCGGTGGTTTGCGCATGCGCCCTGCGGTTTACTTTTGGTATGTATTTGAGTCTAAACATATTTTATAAATTTTGAGCTGAAAATGAATTTAGAGCTGATCTGAGTCTAAAAATAAGAGAAACTGATAAATAAACAAGGTGGACGAGCTCTGCCCAATTCTTCCTTGTTACTGCACACACAGTCGAAAGAATGGTATCTATCTTCTTGTCTGGAACTCGGGAGGGAGGCAAATAACAAAAAGAAAAAATGAGCCATTCAGAAGCGCATTGTTCATTTTTCCTCCATGACTGCCAGTAGGAAGCAGCGGCTGCAATGACTCAAGGGTGCATCAAAGGGACAAAACAGCAGAATGCAAATAATGCAAGTCAAAAATAGTAACACATTATGCTTGGCTTTTCTATCTATCTATCTATCTATCTATCTATCTCTCTTTCTATCTATCTATCTATCTATCTATTTATATGCTAATATTAATCTAATTTCCTACTGTTTAAAGCCACATCTTTTTTTTTTCAAGTAAAACCTGAATCAAATGAAATGTAATGTGAAGGGATTTACTCAAACTAAGAATTATCAGCCAAGTCTGCAACTCTGTGATATTTTATCTCCTTCTTTTGGTTTTACACAAATTTACTTTATGATGGAGTTGCACATGTCGGCCAGTGCACCTGCATGACTGCAATAAACAGCAGATTAAATTAGTCATTACATATAACTGGAAGAAAAAGGAACACCTAGCCCTTCTGTCATTACAATGTTTGTTAAAAGAAATTGTGGTAATGAATATTGACATTTTGTCAGGAATGAGGGCTGTTAATAATGATGCTTAATATCTCATGGATGTGCAGCAGAGTAGCATCGTAGACTGTTCTTTCAGCCAGTAAATGCTGCATTGGTCAATTTCTGTCAATGAAATTCTAGTTGCTCTTGCCTTGGTTCAATTTTCACAATAAATATGGATACAAATAATTTTTATGATCCCAGGCTAGTCAGAGGAAAAGGGCATGAAAATATGCATTTGTAACGGAACTCAAATAAACTTACCAAATCTTATCCTAATGAATGATTTTGTTGTTCCCAGTTAGCACATTGTAGCTGCTTAAATGAAAACTGAGGGGTTTTATAGCAGTTTTTATTTCACTTATTATTATTATTATTATTATTATTTTTATTTATTTTTTTTTTTATTTTTGTAGAGCTTTGTCATTCCAGTGGTGGTTTAGTTGTTGATCACTCTTAATAACTCAAAATTCCATCAGTGTTTTGTTGGTAGTAAAATGTTTTTATCTGGTTCAAAGGTTTTGATCAAGAATGCTACATTTAAATTACATTTAAAAAATAAGGGCTTTTTATTGTTCCTCATACAATTAATCACAGCATTTTATGCTTTTTTTTTACAGTATCAGTACCTGTTGCTGCAAATTAGGATAATCCACCCTCAAACTTATTCTGAAAACCAGGGTTTCTCTCCTCTCTATCCCTACTTTATCCTTTATCCTCATTTCCTTCCCTCTCCCCCTCCTTCCATCCCTCTCTCCTCCCCTTCGAACTCTACTGAACAGTATGGTCTTTGACTGAGTCTTAATCTTCATTACATGGCATTAGTCCACTGGGGAGGCCCTGTCTCGTCTCCCCACAGCGCAGCCTGGCACTGTCCCGCAAGGGACGTCCCGCAACGGCACAGCGCAGACACCCTGCCAAAACCTCCCACCCCCCTCCACCCCCACCGGCTTCACCTTGGTCACCCCTTCGCTCAAATGAACTGTTAAATAAACGGCAGGCCTTAATCCACATGAAGGAGCGGGGGTGGAAGTGGTGGAGTGGGTGGCATGGCTGGTCAGGAGAAACAATAGAGGCGGCCCTGGACCCCTCCATTTAAAGCAACCATCAATCATACCCACCATGAGATTTCACTTTCTTTCAGTTTTGATGTCTTTTTTATCATTGACTAAATCTCAGAGAATCAGAGTGACGGTGATCTGAGGCATGTGACTCACATGAAGTCTGTGAGCATGGCCTAGTGTCTGATGATGCATATGTTTGTGCGTTCCCTTAAGAAGAAAGTGACGTACAGACCATCTAGTTCTGTATGTCTAGTCTCTCTTTGCTGGCGTATTTAACTTTCATCAAAACCACATCTTCACACGTACACACACTCATATTCTCCCTCTCAGGGGAGCCCATTTTTAAACAAACATACAAACAAACATGCACACAGCTCTGTCAGCGTATCACTCCTTCCGCTGAGCTTGCTAACAAGGACAGTTGACTTGCTGTGAATTAGATAATTAAAGAGGATGGCTAATTGAGTAAACAAGCATCAGGGCCGTCACCCCTAATTAAGTGATTACAAGGAAGAGCACACTCAGCCGGCGCAGCGCTAATTAACACATACACAGACACACGCACAGACACATGTGAGGACATGGAGAATTATCTGTTAGAGAAACAATGATTAGGCCGAGTGGGGGATCCCAGGAGAGGCAGGCAGTGAGAGGGGTTCCCACACACACACACACACACACACACATGCACACTCAGAGCATCATCCCGAGAGAGGGGTTTTCTGTGTCTTAGTACTAATTCATAGTGGTTAATCCTTTTATTCAGCTCACAACATTGAAACTGATGTGAACGGTGCAGTCAGAGAGGGTGACCTGCACTCTGCTGATACAAACCCTTGTAGACAATGCCTGTGGCCTGGGCACTGAAGAGGAGGGCGATGTAGGACAACAATACAGAGACATTAGGCAAACACTCAATTTTAATGCAGTAACAGCTCTTTTTTTTTGTCAGTGATGATTATTATCTCAAGCAGTAGATGTCCACAGAAAATTCTGTACCCAGATGTAATAATCCAATCAAAACTTTGTATATATTTACATATTTTGTTGTGCTTCTTCACTCCACTGTGTTAATACAGAAACCCATTTAGTTTCTTCACACTCCGTGTGAACACACTGGGAGCCGACCCCACTCTAATCTCAGCTGTGACATTTCAGATCGAGATGCTCATATGAGGATATTATCATAGAGAGCGTTTCCCTGGGGAGAATTATCCAGAACATTAACCAGAGAGTCAAAGAGATTATTTTGCCCCGATTCTCCTTGGGGAATATAATAGTGTGTATATGACATGATTTATTCTAATATAAACTATATCTAGTCAAATATGTATTTGGATGTTAATGGCTTTGCGCAGTGAAAAAGGATTCTGGCATGAAAATGCAAAAAGGTCGGCCCACAGCTGAGACTGTACCAACTACAAAATCTGCTCTTTTGGCCTAAAAAGCAAGATTTAATTTAACACAAAAAGAGATTATTACATATTTTCATAACTTGTTTTCAATCAGCTGTTTTTCCTTAATGCACTGGATCAGGTGTAGTATTTTTCCTGAGTACACAGGATTTTCACAGCAGAGCACAAAAGCAGATCAGCTCGGCTTAAAATCCACTTACAATGAAAAAAAAAAAAAGAAAAAAAGCATTAATTAAGAATCGCTCCGGGGATGAAGTCTAATTATTTTTGGAGCAGAAAAGATTTTCCACATTGGTCAGGATAACTGCGGTGTGGTGTTATCTGCTAACAACAAGGCCAGCCTTTCTCCTCCCCTGCCGGCACCATTGTGAGGCTGATTTAAGATCCCCAGCTAATGGGCATACCTGCCTGACAAACATGACTTCTTAGCAGGTGACTCCTGTCAAGTTTGTCTGAAATAACAGGTAAATGAATTAGCAATAAAATGGACTTAGGGGTAAGAGGCAGGGGTGCCCATTATTATCGCTCCTAATCACTAAAGAGATGCCATTCACTTGCCTTAAGAAGGCAGCATTTTTCACCGCTTGCTGGCCACCGGCCCCCTCAGAGCCGCAACACATTTCTAATGGAAGGCTCTCTGCTTGAGCTCCAACCTCCCGAAAGCCCCCAACCATTTCTTTCTTTCGCTCTCTTTTCTCTCCTACACCCACACCCCACTCCCCTCACTCCCCCCTTTCTCTCCTGTAAGATTATCAGTTTTGATTACCGCCGGCAACAGGCTCTTACCAGCGGTCGGAAGCGGCGTCTCACAGACCTGAAAGGCCCTCAGCAGGTTGCAAGAAGCTTTTGAAATTATGGGGCTGGGCTCAGAGGGAAAGTGCTCTGCGTGCTGCTTCGCGGCCATTTAATCAACTCCTGACTTTTGATAGTCAAATAATGGCTAATTACAGTAGCACCTGCCCACAGGGTTAAAGGGTGGAACAGATTTAATGAAAGAGAGGAAAGAGAAAGAGAGAAAGAGAGTAAAATGAAAGCGAGTTAGGAGTAAAGAAAGATGGAGGATGTGTATTATTATCTTCATGTCTTGGTGATCAGGTCCGATGAATCAGTAAACCCAGGGATGTTCTTATGTGCCACCACTACTTTCTCACAATTAGGAGCTGTTTTTCTCACGTGATTGACAAGTCTGGGGTGGTAAGAGGGGAGAAGAAGTGTTGAGAGATAAGATTTATTTGGATTGATGGATTGTGTTTGTGTAAAATTAGGAAACCAAACAAAAAAAAAAAGTCACGTATCTGAGCCTCCGTTTTCTTTTTTGGGAGCAGTGAGAAGTTTTTCGGCTCACCTGACAGAAATGATTTTGTGATGCTCGAAAAACAGATATTCAAATCAAAAAGCAAACACTTTCAACTTCACTTTTAGAGCCCAGTTGACAAATAGAAAAAAAATCATTCATATTCATAGAAGTAGTTAATAAATGAATAGAATTAATTCAAATGAATGACCATAATAAATTGCTCCCATTCACTTCTTTAAATTGTTTTTCCTTGTCAGTCTCCCCTTTTGCATCTCCAGGGAGGCAGTTGGAGAGATAACAAGTGAAGATGAATTGGGCTATTAAAAGGATCATTTGATAGTTCCCGTACCGTGTCTGGTGTCCAGAAACAAGATGTGCCTGAGAGAGAGCACACCAAAACAAATACACGCACACACTTAGCCCAGCTGGGGTGACAGATCAAAGCATATTAAAAATGACCTATATGTCAGTTGCATTGATCGAAGACCAGGTGGCACCCATACATGCAGGCTGAGACGCTTGTTTGCTTTTTAAACGTCCCCTTCTTCTCTCTCTGTCTCTCTCTCTCTGTCCTCCTCCTTTCTTGTGACCAGTGACAACTTAGTCCCAGCACTCTATTGTTCAGGCACAAAGGCTATGTAAAGATACGTCAGCGATTACAAAGCTGCAATGGCACAGCTCAATTACTCAAACGTTGCTGTGTACCGCATTGGGATACATGCGTTTGTAGGTGAGTGAGTGTGCATGAAAAGTCTGTGTACTGGCAGTAAGTGTGTAGCCCCTGTGAGATATTAACAGGGTTGTGGCTGTGTCAGCAGCACCGCACTGTGTTTCTAGTCTTTCATGTTCCATTTACTTGACCTCTGACCCTCAAACACACAACAGTTTTAATCCCAGCCCCCTCTCACACACCTCTGCACCGTCATACACAAACACTCACAAGTACACACATCCACAAACATGCCAACACACACACATCCTCACATACAACAGAGTTATTCATTTCTCTGTCTGTGAACCTCTCCCTCTTTGCGCTATCACAAACCATATTTGCCCCATCCAATCAGTTTGATTAATAATGCGCCAGACCACAGTCTTGCAATTAGATGACCAGAGCATTGCACCCCTGTCTACACATTAACACACACACACACACACACACTAGTGCTTGTGGGGAAGTATTTCCCCATAGACATCTTCAGTGTGACAGCACCATAAACTGGCCATTTATCAAAGTGTCCCCCCAGTACACGCACACACAAAGGCACTCACACAAACACACACACGCTCTCCCTCTCTCTTACTCTCTCTCACCCACACACACAAACACACCACTTTTGCTACAGAGGAACTGTGCCAAAATATTGACTCTGTGGATTGATAGCAGCACATACTCCAACTTTGCATCTTCCCAATTTTCTCCATCAGCTGACCACGACGCTAAGACGAGTTATTTATTTATATAATCGTTAATCATCTTTTCCAGTTTTTCCAGTAATATAAACATATTGTGTGACAATTTCTGTTCATCAGTTTTACATATCAGATTGAAAAAATGTAGTCATTAACTTTTATGTTTAACAGTGTGTTTGTCCATGCTCTGAGCATTTTTTCGTAGATTTCTGCGTAATTGTTTTGACTGTTCATGATAAACTAATGCACATCAAAACATCCATATATCTGACCTCTGAAATGTATACTAATGAGCACAACAGTGTATACGTGGCAGCATTTGTTTGTGTGCCCTTTAGTAGTAGCTGCATAATTATATGGCTTGAGTAATGCAGAGCCCCTGCTGTTCTTTATGGCACATGGGTCAATAGTAATAATAAAAGAGATATTCATAGACATGTGGGGGGGCTCTCAGTCTGACATATCAGCTGAAGATTTAAAAGCCCTGTTTTTTTCTCCTTACACATAGTCTCTTTCTCTTTGTCTCTCTTTCTCTTTCTTCCATCTTTTTTTTACTATTTTCTTCCCATCAATCTTTTAGGTCAGGCAAAGTTAAGGCGGGGGGGGAAACAAAAAGCTCTCATGTCCTGACCACAAAACATTGTGACTAGTCCGTCTTTGGTTTGACGTCCTATTGATTTCTCCACACATGCATATTCACTTTCTCAATGTTTGTGCTTCTTTTCTGTGAGTGAGTGGTCCGTCAGTATCTAAGCACATATAGCAAATTTGTCAATCAAATTTTCTCCGCAGCAAATAAATCTTTCTCTTCATAGTTACAGCTGCTGTCCCAGTCAGCCATACTAGCGGTGCAGGTGGGATTGCAGCAGCTCATTGAAGCCTTTTTTATTGCTGGCCTATGTTCCAGAGGGCACTCTGTGTCAGTAATCAGGATATGGGGGTTATCCTGGCTGACCTATGTATTGAGCGTGCTAGTGCAGCCATTTCCAGTCCTAACACAAGTTAAAAGCACCAACTCTCACAGAGGAAAACAGAGCCACTGGACTGCTGCCTGTAAACAACACTGCAAGCCAAGGATTAACTGGCAACCCGCCTAACCTGGCATCAGATGTTCGAGCGAATGTTGTAAGATGCACACTCAACATTATAAATGTGCAGAGTTTACAAAAATTGTTATGATACAAAAATGAGATTCCTCATGAGTGTCTTTTTTTGCAGGGTCAGTTTTCCTAAAAATCAAAAAGTATATTTTTGGAAACAACTTTGCCCAAATCAGATAATCAACAGTATTCATAGGGACTATTTTGTCTGTAAATTTAGTTCCTATGACCACCTTCCACAGTAATGTGTGTGGACGGCCCAGAGTAACGGGGGACAGCAATACTGGACAGATACATTGATGTTTAACATCTTTATATGTGATTATTTGAAGTTGTAATCATCACAAATAAAAGGTCGGCCACAAGTATCTCAAGGCTGAAAAAAATCTGCTACAAACTAGATACTGCTAGCGATAAGTGAGAATGTTTTTTTCTCATGTAGATGAACAGATCCTTTAACATGTCATTAATTATATATATTAGCTTGTTACCTACTCTTGACATTAATGACACTAGTGGGGAGTTCCTGAAAATGTCCATCAGTGTTATCTAAGTGAAAAAAGTCAAGACAGCTGCTGAGGGAGAGAACAAGATGGCAGCTGATTGTTTTCCAAAGGAATGAGCTTGTCCTGACCCTCTTGAGCCGAGCCATCTTTTGAATGGCTGACACTTTATTTGTTTTGTCCCTATAACAACAGAATCTCCCCAGCACCGCAGCGCCCGTTCACCCTGGTATTGTCACAAATTACTAGGCTCACTTTTCCTCTCCTTGTCTCTGTGGCGTGGAAAAAAAGCCCCAGGCTTTTTACACAATCACAGGAGGCAATGCTGAGGTATGTGTGCTGTGATAAGACAGAGCGATGGGAGACAGATATGGGAAGGGCAGCGGTGGTCACGCACTCATACACATAGAAACACACACACTGGCACAGCTTGTGCCCACAGAGCCGGTCCAAATCCAACATTATGCTGAAATTATTAATGCTGAAAAAGATTACTCAACCAGGATATTTACTATTAATGTTTGAATATGTATTTGATCAAAGATAATGAGTGACTGTGGAAACAAAGGGCTCATACACAGGTTTCTCTTGTCACTGTGTGTGTGTGTGTGTGTGTGTATGTGTGTGTGTTTGTCCTGTGTGTAGATGCAGTGGCATTACTTGAATGTCCAGCTGTGTGCAGGCGCCCCCTATTGCTTGATACTTTTACTTTTCTCTCTGCAGAAAGAAAACAAGGGAAGAGTTACACATGTGAACAAATAGACATACATATGGCCTTACATCGGTGCATGTAGCAACTGTCATATTATCAAAGACACGTATCAGATTTGATCAAATCTGCCGCAGTGGATCATCTTTATCAAAAAACATGAAAGGCCTAATCTTGAAACAAAGGTGCTTAGCTTGCGTGAACTCATAGTAGCTAAGCACATCACTCACCTTTCCTGCTGCATGCATACACACACACACACGGGCGCGCACACACATAATTCTCACCCATCAATCCCAGCATGACCCCGTTTCAAATTCATTAACGAGGCTTCAAAACTTGCAGACACAGCAATCACCCCAAGCAAAATAAATTCCTGCGCCGGAGGAAAGAGAGAGCCTGTGTGTTTGTGTGTGTGTGTGTACGTGCGTGCATGTATAAATTATAGCAGTGCTGTGTCGTCCACTGCAGAGTAGAGCAAGGAATCTGTTTGGACAACTGCTGAATGTTTTGGTTCCCCCACAGCGCCTTGGAAAGCCTTGCAGCCGCTGTATCTTTTACAAATTAGCCTGCGTCGTCTACCAAGCACTTTCTCTTATCCCTGGCTCTAAGCTCTGTCTGCCCACCGCAGGACAACCCCAGTTGTGTTTAGGGTAGCTGGGGTTACGAGGAGAAGAGAGGAACAAAGAAAAAAAGCAAGATAATGGGCATGATGGTGCTGATGAATTGCATGTAAAATACTGCCAGTGACTCAGACTTTTAATTACAAAAATTTAATGAGTGATAATGAGTTCATGTTTCATTGCAATATATTGTTGCTGTCACAGGAGAAGTTCACTTTTCAGGAGCTGAGAAATGCAGTCAGATTTGTAAGGTCTTATGAACTTATTATAAAGTGACAAATTCATGAAAGCAAATGTCTAATTGGTCCTTATTAGCTAATAATGCATGAACTTTAGTCCAACAAGTTTAAGCTTTAAGAATTTTTTTTTTTAATAGAAAAATAGTCAAACACGGAGAAAAATGAATTAAAAAGACTTACATTCTACAGGACAGATGATTATTAAAACAGGGCCTAAATGTGCCACCATAAAAGAAGTTACAGCGTCAAAGCTTGACACAGTGTGGAAGTTCTTTCCATCTGCACTCAGTTGTAAATATCCATCTGTGTCTGGTTAGCAGCGCTGCTAAAGGCTACAGTAGGCCGAGGTGGGAGATATTTGATGGAGAAGGTCAAAGCTAGTCATGTGACGAGTGGAGCTGCTACACGGAGCGATGTTTTTACTACTGATTTATGATGTAAAAGCATTTGGGCTGGGGAAGCAATGGAACAAAACCCATGTGTGAGTCAAATAGTCAATTTGATGATGATGTGTGCAGAGGAGGTAAGGATGTGTGTGCAGTGAGAGGCGTTACCGTCTGTCTGTCTGCTACTTCTTTAAAATCACACACACACACACACACACACACACACACGTGTTCTTGCCCAATACCTGCTGCCAGTCGCCAAGCTCTTTTTTTTTTTTTTTCTTCAGGGCAATGAGAAAACAAGCCAGAATTTGGAGTGTGAATGTCTTAAAGAAGTTAATTCATTATCCAAATTACAAAAACAAGCCCCAGTGTTTGACAGCAAATGTGGCAAAGCTCTGATTTGAATAAAATACTTTCTCCTTTCTGTGTTTTTTTATAATGCATGTCTCCTCTCCTCATGATGTAGCGTGTCATATAGTATTAGGTGGTCCAGGGTTGAGGAGGAAATCCTCTAGGCTGAGTTGAGTCGCTGCTCAACAGTTTGGCCATTGTTCACCCTCTCAGACACCAACACCCCTTTCAAAAAAAAAAAAAAAAGGACTAGAAAGTGAACCCATCAGGCAGCCGCTGTCTGAAATTCGCAGCATGCCACAGAGGGAGAAAAGACTGGAAAGGTGTGTGTGTGCGTGTGTCTGTGAGATATAGGGAGACATGAAAATATGGCAGTTAAACACACGATGCTGCAGTTAGATTAAATGCCTCATGATGGATATAGAGTGTTTGGATTTCTTTACTTTTTGGGTCTAAAATCTGCAAAGATACACATTTACCATAATCTCTATATGATTCGGATTATTAAAGTTAAGTTTTGCATCTGATATAGACGCACAGTAACTTTGATGTGTGGATTATGTCTATAAAGTGATGCCCTTTCCAGTGGATTTCCACATTTCACCAAGGATGTTGGATGAATTATATTAAATACAGATTCAATGATGCCAAGTGTAGTCAAAGCTACTGTAAGAATTTATTGTTTTATTGCATTACTGTATGTCTTTGAGATCTGTCAAGATGCAGGAATAATCTTGCTTCTTTTGCTAATTATTGTAGATATTCATTATGTTGTAACACAAAAAAAAATGCAATGGAGGCAGGTTGGAGGCTAATTTGACTTTGCTCTTATACCTCAAATCTGTGAATTTGCATAAATGTTTGATGCACAGACTGCATCTCTGTCATCATTTATACACATATATATGTAAGAGGTAGCAGTACAACAGTCTATCCCAGCCCATATTTGGCTAATTTCGATCTTTATCAGTGTGACATTTATTAAAATGAAAATGTCACATATTTTGAAGAGGAGGGGCAGGAGGAGGAGAGGGCGAGACATGATGAGAAATCCAATTATCCAGCAGGAGTTTTTCTTTCACAAGGTGATAATGTCAGCAGCTTTCATGCAAATATATGTGTTACACAATCACAGCAAAGGAGAAAGTAAGCACTTTTTCATATGTTTAGGTGATGGATCACTACAGGATGTGACAGTATGCAATGAAACCTATTCTTCTGTGGTGGTCGTGCTAATTTCCTGGATGTCATCTTTAGTTGGGAAGAACAGCATCAAGTTGCCCCTCTGCAAGGAATGTAATTAATGGATGAAATGTGAGCAAATTAAAAATCTGTGATGACTGACACAACCTATGAACTGACTCCTGTTGCAACAATTATAGTCATAGATGAGCTTGTAACTAACTCAAGCTTTTTCTGTAATTGTAACCAGCAGTTACATGAAAGTAACATAAACCAGAGGGAGAATGTTGTCTGGCCTGTATTCATCCACTTTATTTTAAAGGCTCCTGATGAGTAGTTGTCAGCCACCCTCTTTGCCAACACACATGCCATGTGCTGCCGGCTGTTAACATGGGCGCTAAGTGAATGTTTGTGGTAAATGTGCCCTTAAAAAGCTATGCCAGTTTGTAAATGTTATTAAATGCTGAGAAGTGATACAAGCTGGGATTTATCCTTTTTTTCAACACAAAAAAAGTAATACTGCCGTAAACAAATAATAGTTTTTTCTCCAATAATTTCACTGACCAGATCCACTCCTTTTCTCTATTGAAACAGAAAAAACACCCATTCTATTTTGTCAAAAAGAACAACAGAAAGTAGAGTGAGCCACTGACTGAACAGAGAGAAAGTGTATCAGGCTCTTCACCAGATGAGATAAAAACAGGAAGACCAGAAACTTTTTCATGGGCCTTAGTTGTTCACTGACCAACCAACATGTCAGTGACCCTATGTTGTCAACCACTGCACACATACACACAAGCCATCACAACAAAGAGTGATGCTTGCTCAGTCTTTGCAGCACAAACATGCATACAGATGCACACATACAGAGTCAGACACCCGAGGGGGAATGTTCTCTCACGGTGGTGCTAGTAATTGAATCAAGCCAAAACCGAACGCTGCTTCGTTCCCCTGCCCGCCCTCGCCTCTGCCTTAAAAAGGTAAGCCTTGTGGCTGATGGGAAGCAGATGTGGACTGAGCCCCGCATGGTAAAGGTGCAGAGTCAGAGCCCCACATCCACCCCTGGCCAGGAATATATCTTCATTAAAGAGAATAAGGGTGTCCACTTACATCTGCTACAGCACATCAAATCACACTCATCTGTCTGTGTGTGTGTGTTTCTGTGTGCGTGTGTGTGCGTGTGTGTGTGTGTGTGTGTGTGTGTGGACCCCTGGGAAGTGACTGACACCTATTCCTATCACTAGACCCTGACAGCTCCACACGTCTGGCTTCAATATCCCCCGACTGTTTCTAAAGAAACACCATCCCATACAACCGTCCGTCGCGTAATGATACTTGTTAGCGTGTGTTTATGTACGTGTGTGTGCGTCTCTGTCTGTGTGTGTTGCTGCCTCAGCTTAAGCGGTAAGATCGAGTTGCAAAAACATGATTGGCAACCTCGGGCTTTACGACAGAAACAGGAAGTTGAGAGTTGAAGACCTGGGTGATATATCTGTCTTGATTACTGAAATTGAAAGATAAAACTTGAACTGAACTTGTTCATTTTGCTCAAACCATAAAAACAAATGTTTTACTCAGATATGACCCATCTGCTCAACAAAGGCTGCAATGTAGAGCACAATTCATGTAATAAATATCATGTAATATATATTGAAATTATCATATAATAGAAACTTATAATTTAGCATTGTTCTGACTACTTTGCAAATATTTAAAGGCCATTTATGTTAACAAAAATTACTTTTTAAAAAATGACCCAAGAACCACCACAAACTCAATCACCTCTTTCTACCACAAGCTGCAGCTTCTGCAACAATGTCACCAGCAGCGGCACTTCTTCCTAATTATGCTTTTTTACCAAGCATCTTCTATTTTAAACCATTATACGATACATATGTAATTATGGTCTAAAACACTATATGTTCGGCCTAAATCTGGCTTGTCTCTTCAACCTCGGGATTGCTTTCCAAGACGGTACATAGTCGTAATTCTCTCCAGCTGTTGCATAAAACATATGGAGGAGGGGAGGCGTTGGGGATAGATGTCATTCAAAGCCAATAACACCAAGATATTCACCATTTCCATGCCCACACACATGTAATACGATTCCAATACTACTGCTGAAATAGCTTTCGATGTTATGTTGCAAAGTACAAGGTAAAACCTTTATTTTAAAATCCACATTCATATTA
>JAQFJA010000002.1:11740646-11753122 GCA_029874485.1 Naso brachycentron
GATTGGTTTAATTCACTCATGGGCTTGTGCTCTTCTTATCAAGTTTGGGCCAACACATGATAGTCCACACAGAAGAGCGAGAGTACAAGTGTGACCAGTGCCCCAAAGCCTTCAACTGGAAGTCCAACCTCATCCGTCACCAGATGTCACATGACAGTGGCAAGCGCTTTGAGTGTGAAAACTGTGATAAGGTACAGCATACCCGGCACGTAAGTTGTGCACTGGACACACGGGCTTTATCTGCTTCAGAAATTCTGCTGGTTTTTGTTTAAAGGCTGAACTCTTAATGGTACTAGACATAGATTCAGTAATTCATAAATAGCAACATACCTGTATATTTTCACTAACAATTCCAAGAATGACAAAATATAATACTAATTGGATATCTGGCCTATTTATATTTTTGCGCTGTTAATGATGGCATACATTGTATTTTTATGTGCTTATTTCAAATTTCAGGTGTTCACAGATCCCAGCAACCTACAGCGTCACATCCGCTCCCAGCATGTGGGGGCACGCGCTCACACATGTCCCGAGTGTGGCAAGACGTTTGCCACTTCCTCAGGCCTCAAGCAGCATAAGCACATCCACAGCAGTGTCAAACCCTTTATCTGTAAGTGAGAGCTTTGGAAGTTAATGACCACCTTGAAAAACAACACAACAGTCATTTTATTTTATCTCTATTTTCATTCCACCACAAACTTCTTCATCACTCTGCAGGCCCTTTCTTCTGCACCAACGTTGTGATCATGTTTACATTTTCTTAACCAAGCATCATGTTGCTATTAATTTGATTATATAATGTAAATAAGAGATTTGACTTGTTCACTGATGCTCTTTTGACAACATCATTATATATAGTTATGGTTAGTTTTGACTTCTCAACAATTCCGAGAATTATTTGTTTTTCAATCCTTTTTGCATATATTCAGTTATCATTTGACAGTAAAATACAAACAACCTGTATACAGAATTTCAGGGGCAATATTTGGTAGTTTCCATTTGCAGAATGAGCATTTGGTTTTATTCATAGTAATCATTCATTTCCTTCTCTAGAACTATTCATCAGCAGCTTCCATTCAAATGTATTTGTTACTGTTCGTTTGGTTTACAAAGATGGAGACAGTGTTAAAATGGGTTTAACCAGGCCCTGATGGGCTTCATATTTTTGCTCCCCCAGGCGAGGTGTGCCACAAATCCTACACCCAATTCTCCAACCTCTGCCGCCACAAGCGTATGCACGCTGACTGCCGCACCCAGATTAAGTGTAAGGACTGCGGGCAGTTGTTCAGCACTACCTCCTCCCTCAACAAGCATCGACGCTTCTGTGAGGGCAAAAACCATTATGGCTCTCCAGCAGGAATGTTCAACCCTGGCATTCCCATGAGCTCAAGCCCCATCATGGCAAAGGCCAAGTCCCACCATCCCCACCTTGCAGGTTTAAACCAGTCAGGTTTAGGCTTCACTGACTACTTTCCCTCTCGGCCTCATCCTCAGGCTGGCTTGCCCTTCTCCCCAGGACCCCATGGCTTTCCATCCCTCCCACATGGTTTCCCAGGTATCTTCCCCCCATCACTGTATCCACGACCACCTTTATTGCCTGCAAGTCCATTGATTAAGAGCCCACTAGGCAGCAGTAGTCAGGAGGTAAAGCTGCCTCGGAGCCCCCTTGACGCCCCTCCACTGTCTCTGGTCAGCTCCACAAACAGCAATGGAGGTAACAGTTTCAGTCAGCTGGAAGACAAAGAAAAAGAGAATAAACTAGATTTGTCTTCTAGTGGTGAAGCCAAGTCAAAATCCAAGATGGTAGACATGTCTGACGGTAGTGACCTTGAAGACGTTAATACCACAAGTGGGACAGATTTGGACACCACCACTGGTACTGCTTCAGGTGACGGTTCTGACCTGGAGAGCGATGGAGACAGTGAGCGAGAGCGAAGTGGCAAAAGAAGGAAGCCA
Source organism: Naso brachycentron (assembly GCA_029874485.1). Taxonomy (NCBI): domain Eukaryota; kingdom Metazoa; phylum Chordata; class Actinopteri; order Acanthuriformes; family Acanthuridae; genus Naso; species Naso brachycentron. Next base: position 11,742,606 of record JAQFJA010000002.1, read on the forward strand.
TCTGGGGCCATATCAAATCAAGAAGCCCGCCAGTTAGAAGACACAAACAACGCGGTGATATCAGCTGTTTCTAGTTCGGGGAACCTCGCTGTTGAACGTCCCTTCCTCTCTTCCGCACCATCTCAGCACTCCTTCTTCCCTCCACCTGATGAGCAAGCGCTCCCGCCCACCACCACAAATGCCAACGCAGCCACCACAGATTCCATAAAAGCCATCGCCTCTATTGCTGAGAAATATTTTGGTCCAGGTTTGATTGGTCTTCATCAGGAGAAGAAGATGGGCCCATTGCCCTACCATTCCATGTTTCCCTTCCAGTTCCTGCCCAACTTCCACAACTCTCTCTATCCCTTCAGCCCTGATCGAGGTGCCCTCAATCCTAGCATGTTCTTTAAGGCAGAGCCCAAGTCACCACGTGAACAGCTGCACAAGATGGTTTCTAGTGCCCCAGGAGCTCCTGCATCTACAGGGGAGTCACCATTTGATCTCACCACAAAATCAAAGGAAACCAAGGTAGCCCCTCCCACCCCAACAAACACCTCAAACCCCAACAGTAGTACTGGGAGCAGTAGTGGACGTTTAGCAATATCTGGTAGTGAAGAACAGCCATTGGACCTCAGCATTGGCAGCCGGAGTCGAGGTGGTCATAACGGTGTGGCAGCTGAGCCACAAAATAGAAAGAACCATATTTTCGGAGTGGGAAAGGGGGTCTCCACCAAGGACGAAACCCCAACTGGGTTTCCACACCCTCATTCCCAGTTATTGCACCAATCCTCCATTGCCCAGCACCAGCAGCCTCAGACACAGCCTCACCAGCCACCACCCCTGCACTACGCCAAGCCCTCAGCATTCTTCATGGACCCCATATACAGGTATTTCAGCCCCGATTAGACTAGAAAGTACTATTTCCACTCGAGCAACATGAATGTGTTTGTTTTTTATTTTTTGGTTGGAGGTTGCGGATGAACTCTGACCTTGGTACGTAACCCTCTGCCTTGTTGTTGGTCCAGCAGGGTGGAGAAGAGGAAGCTACTTGACCCTGTAGGAGCTCTGAAGGAAAAGTTCCTTAGGCCCTCACCACCACTCTTCCATCCACAGGTAGGCTTACAACATTCACACATACACATTCCAAATCTAGGAAGCCACTTGTTATAATTTTGGGTAGAAACATCAAATTATACATGTACTTTGGACAAAAGCAAGGGAATACCAAACAGAGGAATTGACCTCCAGGTATTTCATACAGGCTGATTATTCCCAGATGCTATCAACAATTATTTCTAACCATGTATTATGTGAAAATACCTCAGACCTGCCTCCCACGCTGTTTCAACCTGAATTGATAGGGCGCACTGCAACATCATTCCACAGTGTTGATGTTATTTTCTCAAGGGTTCTGTATGATTTCTTCCTTTGTTTACTGAATGGCGCCTGTGTACCTCGTCACTTCTACCTATTTCAGAAGACACAGTCTCTTATCGCAGCCCCTTTGATAATCAGTCACATTGTTTGACTGTCCCCAGACCCTCCCTACCTCTACAAGTCTTGATTACAAGGAATGATAGTATTAATAAAAGAGAGAATAATAACCGTTTGAATTGTAACAAACTGCCTCTCTTGGCCACGCTAATCTTAGTTGTGGCATTGTTTCATGTACTGAGAGCCCACAGGCCAGCTAATAACTCAACCGCCTCCAAGTTTTTTCTCTGTGGCTGGCTGGCTGGCTAGATAATAGCACCGTGTCCATCAAGGACATCCTGTGTTTGTTTCCAGGAGAATGGGGGGCTCTGGTTGGGGAAATGTTTTAATCTGACCTGGAAATCTGTGTCCTCTATCAACTGTGACTTTGCAAAACACTCATTTGGTGCTTATGCAGACAGATAAATTTACACGTGAACATGCATTTGCATATATGACATAATTACTCCGTAACAAGTGATTGTATTGTTAGGCATTTTTCCATTTATCCTGACCTTTCCTCTTTGCTATCTTTAAGAAGACATCAAGTAGTAATTGATCAATATTCCCAGGATGAAAAGTTCTCACAGGTTCTAATGTAAAAACATCTCATATCTGGCTGTCTCAGCCGTGATACTCCCAGTGATTCAAACACAATGCCACCTCTAATTCAGTCTCATGACGGAATCCCCCTCTCCCCCTCCACCCGTTCTCAGACTGTGAATAAACACAGTGAGACGGAGTGTCTGTCCCTGTGTCTCTCTCGTCCCATATTTACTAAAAAAGGAAGGATGTAAGCTGTTTTTGGCAAATAAACTCCTACATAACCGGACCCTTTTGTTCACAAGCTTCTAGGGGAGGAAGCGGCTATCAGTTGGGGGTATCTCAAACTACATTGTACAGCTTCAATTGGGGCTCCTGAATGCCTCATTTAGCCAGTTTGCTAGCGTATTACAGTTGCTTCATCAAGTGAAGGCAAGAGGTAGAGAACAAAGCCTTGGCTGAAGCCAGAGGTGAGGGTGTGTTAAGGGGGGTACTGGAGGAATAGTACTTTAGTACTTGTGAATGTGTTATAGGTCATGAAGGTGACTCAGTTTTAACACAAACAGCAGGGCTACCCTCTGATATACTGCTTCCGCTCTCTGTCTCTTTCCCTCGCTCCCCGCTTTTTTCTGACGTGTCTTTGTTTTCAGTTCTTCCTTTTCTCTTTTAAAACACACACACATACACAAATACAAACACACTCTACATATACATACAAAGCACCTTTAGTGACTAGTAACTGTTGCATTAAGCTTGCCACTGCAAGGTCTTTTAAATAACCCATTGAGACACATGTAATATCAAAATCTACTAAAAGAAGGCAAAAGATCACCAGTTTAAGGTAATTTACTTGATTTTGCACAACACAGGGTAATGAGCAATATACATAGTGCAGTGCTCTGTGATGTGATCTGCTAAAAAAGATGGGATCTCTTGATTCTCACTAAAGTATCAACAAAGTATTTTACTATCCCTGGTACTGTGTATTTTTTCATCATCTCCTCATGATCTTCCTCTCAGATGTCAGCCATGGAGAACATGACAGAGAAGCTGGAGAGCTTTGGCTCCCTAAAACTGGACGCACCGCCCAATTCACTGCAACACTCAGCTCATCCACTGTTCAACTTCCGCTCACCACCACCCTCCCTCTCAGACGCCATCCTCCGCAAGGGCAAGGAGCGTTACGCCTGCAGGTAAGTGCTTGTGGTGCAGCATACTATTTCCAGTGTTGATCAGATGTTTTTATGTATTAAACTGAATGTTCAATTAAATGTTTGCTGTGACAACGAAGTACATGCACTGTTTTATGCTACTGATCCATCCTTACACTCTTCCACTTTTTATTCCCTCCCTTTCTGTTTGCTCTCCTCTCAGGTACTGTGGGAAAATCTTTCCTCGTTCAGCAAACCTCACCAGACACTTGCGGACACATACAGGGGAACAACCCTACAGGTATTCTGTTCTATTCAAATTCAGTCAAGTGTTAAATCTTTGTGAAAAGCTCTTTGCGCCACAGATGCTGTCACTGATGCATCTCCCTTTGTCTGCTTGTCTTACTGCCATCCTACAGCCATTTCTTAAACTTACTCTGATTCTGCTTGGTTGAATTAACAGAAGACGTGGGGCTGTTTTTAGAGTCAGAGTTATTCGTGGTTTAACTTTACTTGCATAACAATAATCCCAAAGAGTTTTACACCCTGTGGTAAGTATTTTATTTTGGGGGAAAAGACAGCACTATGATCAGATTTTATTATCACAAGTATCGTAACTGTACAGATAACCTGAATTGAGCAATTAGAAAGATGAATCCTTGACATAATAATAATAATAATAATAATAATAATAACTAAAAAGTGAAAACTATATTTAAAATGGATATCTCTGACAACCCAACCACTATGTAGTATAAAATTCTTTTTTTTTTACTAAGACTGTCTAAAACCAAGTGGCTCCTTGAAAAATCCAAACATTTTTTTAACAAGTTTCTTCCTAACCTCAGCAGATAACCTGACATATTATGCAAATGTGCCATTTTTAGCTCTCATTCACATCCTTCTGTTTCCCCTTTGCAGGTGTAAATACTGTGACCGTTCATTCAGCATCTCATCCAATCTTCAACGGCACGTTCGCAACATCCATAACAAGGAGAAACCGTTCAAGTGTCACCTGTGCAACCGCTGCTTCGGTCAACAAACCAACCTCGACCGCCATCTCAAGAAGCACGAGCATGAGAACATTCCTGGTCAGTTTGCAACATGTGTGACTGTAAGGCTGTGAGAACTGACATGTAATTAGGGACGTGGCACTTTGTGTTATGTTAATGGACTGAATGATGAAAAGCTCACGTTACCCATTCGGAAAATGTAAAATCTTCACCTCAACCTCAATAAATGTTTAGGTTGGTGTTGTTGATTATTTAACGTAGGAAAACCACTTAATTAAAAAAAGTCACACTTTTCAATTTGTGTTTCCAAAAACAGCCTTGCTATGTCCAGCATGTAAATTTGTCACTTAATATGGATGGAAAACAAACTTTTTGAACTCAAGAATTCTGCAATTGTGCTGACATTTCTAATTTTAAAAATATGCCCTATTGAACACTTGGTCTCCCCTTCATGCAAATTATTCCCAATGGAGCTTTAAACTGCTGTGACATCACCAACATCCGAAGTAAATTTCTCAAATACTAACCACTGCCATTGTTGATGTGTCCGGTAGTCTTACATCCTGATGTATCTTTATTCAAACTAAAGCAAGCAATAGCTTCTACTAAAATTATTCCGAGTAAACTGCAAAGATACAGACTAAGAAAACACTGACTGGCTCCAGCTAAAAATGGTACATGCTGTATCTCCCAGCACCGTCCCTAACTTGAACACAAACACGGCTATTCTTAAATTTTATAAATGACATAATTCTTTCCTCTTGCACACCACTCTGATTCAGACAGTCTGTAAGACAGAGAGCAGAAGTGAAATAACATGAAGGAAAAATATTTTTCTAAACCTAGAATTGCAGCCTAAATATGATGTCGACAGTAAGATTTGGGTTTGACTACACACTTTACAACAGTAGAGGGCTGTGGTGGAACTGGCCGTCTCCGGTGTGTGATTGCGTCTGAACATTTAGCTGGATGCTGCCAGTAAAGAACGAGTCCCATCAACAGACCCACACTGAATCTGCAGATTTTTTAACAGTTTACAGCTGTGATCCAGAAAAAAAAAATCTGTGGAATTTAGTAAAAGGTTATTGTGCTTGTAAATGAAATATTTTGTAGATTTTAGCAGAACCTTTGATTTTGATATTTTGAGATAACCAACATTTTAAAACAAAGTGTGAACATTTATTAGAAAAGTCGACCAGCATAGGACGCATAGCCACTAAAAGCACCACTTTAATACTCATAAACAAATACATGAATAATTAAATGCTACAATACTTGACCTTAACTTAATATCTTTCCAAAACCTTTATAAAAAGCAAAGGCAAAAAACATCTCTCCCAAACATTTAAGAGTTTTTTACAAAGAGCATCACAATTTGTTTAAAATCTGCACAATATCTGCAGAGATGTTGTGAAATTCCTTGGGCACAGATTCTGCTGACCAGCTCCAACTACTGTATGTGAGAGGGATGAGCAAAAGCAAGGCAATGAGGGGAAAGCTATCTGGGCAGCCTCTGATGTCAAACATGTCTTTTTTTTTAGAGATGAAATAACCAGCAGAGTTTAATTAGGCTCTACCAGGATATAGTCACATCTTTCTTTAGTATCCCAAAATGGAAAAAAGCCAAAAATTATGGACTTCCCACGTTGCCTTGTGGTTAAAATACTGTCTATGTACTGTATCCCCTGTTCAAATCCCTCATTTCCTGTCACCTCTCCACCTTCACCGTTTATCTTCTACACAAAGTTCCATAAACATTGTCCTATTATTTAAAGTTTTAACCAAAAAACCTCCACAATCTTAGCTTTTTGAGAAATATCAATATTATAATATGATTAATTTGTATAATAACCCTCATAATGTTTAGCATTTCCTTCAACTCATCCATTATGTATGTCTGATGATCATCAATTAATCATGCTTGTATATTTGGCTGTGTTTGTGTGTGTGTGGCTGGTGTGCGTGTCCGTGTGTGTGGATGTGTATGTCTGCACGCTTTTCCCCCGACAGTGAGCCAGCAGTCTGGGATACTTTCCAACCTAGGAACCACCATCTCCTCCCCAAACTCCGAGCCAGACAATCATGCACTTTTAGATGAGAAGGAGGACTCATACTTCTCAGAAATCCGCAACTTCATTTCCAACAGTGAGATGAACCAGGCCTCCAGCTCCACAGACAAGAGGTAACAAGAAAAGTTGCTCGCACGGACCCTCAAAATTTTTGCAAAGACCTTCAGTGACTGCATTTGATCCACAAGTCTAACCTTCAGCTGCTTATGCCAAAGTGTAATTCTTAACCCAACCTCATCCTAAATCAATAAGTGTTGTGCAAAAGTTGTTAGTTGTTTTTGCTTCTCATTGCACACGGCAACATCCATGCTAATACTTGGTGCACAGTGCTCCCTAGTGGCTTGAATTTGTATTACACAATCACCACATCATCAGAGGGAGCTGTGTCACAATTCCATACCACTATAAATACAGACAGCAGTTGCAGTTGGAATAATTAACAGTTAGTCTAAATGTAACTTGTAAAAGCTGCTGCTAATCAAATTTGACAACAATAAAACAAAAAAAATTCAAAGAATTAATACTTTTTTGTTTGTTTTCAGATCTTTCCGTCTCTCTGCAGCTCTTTAAACACTCATCCACAATTTGTTTTAACTTCTGCTGCTTTTAGTTGCTTCTAATTGTCTTTTGTGTAATGCATTTTGGGACCAAGGTGTATTTCAGTGGTACAGCAACATTCTGGGAGATTTACTATGCTCTGAAGATTTTTAATGTAATTATTTTTATTTCATTGTAAACACTCTGTAACTTAAAGCCTGCTTTGAATTGCATGTTGTATTAATTTGGAAGACAACATGAGTTCATCTCAACCAACAAGGTTTTCAACTACTTTGAAACATAGATGAAAAAGTCAGCTCCCTGCTGTAAGTTCTAATGGTAGTTCAGTTGGTGGGAAGCTTCAGAGGTTTCAGGCAACAAGAGGGTATCGGAAAAGAAAAAGAGGTTGAAATGTTTTCTCTCGTTCAGTCAGTGGTTTGCCTCTTTCCTTGACTCTATACACTCTACATCTCTCTCTCTTGTTTTCTCATTCTCAATGTGAATTCCTTTCTGGTCGTCTCACTTTCTGTGTGTCTCTTCTTCCATCATCCCCCCTCCTTTATGTCAACACGCATTATGGCCAGCAGACCCAGTAGCAATTTGGCCCCTCTGCCATCTGGGATCAATACTGAGTCTCATCCACAACTGGCCGGCCTGACACTTTAATATCTGTAATTCAGACTAAGTATTGTGCTTTCTGTCCTCCCACCAGACAGCCCACTGTTTATTCTCCCTCTGAGTGACTGAAGTCAAACGCCTAACGTAAACACACATTCGTGAATGACTATCTGTAATCGCTCTTAACCGCTCTTGCAAAATAGTTTCGCCCCCTTTAAAACTCCCTTTTCAGCATCATGGCCAGTCAAAATAAAAGACCCTGGTAGCTCTTGTTTTCACATGAAAACTTTGCGTGACAAGAACGTCGTAGATTCTGAGGCAGGAAGGAGAATCCAGGTCATGTCTTGGAGCTGGTTCCCGTCTGGGATTGGGCTACAATGGCTCGTACTATGGACCCTGAGGGGGACTTGGGTTGAGGCATTTATCTCAGAGATCCACTGATGATGGAGCTGTTCCCCCATCCACACAGTATATCCATACCCTCAGCCCGCTAACACAAACACCCAGCTGACGTGTTTAGACTAAATGACAAAACCCAGGGCCCCCAATGTCAGAGCTACGCTTCTTTCTCCATACACAGACACAGACTTTTTTTCCCTGCCAGCTCGCTCTGCAATTTGATTAGAGTGATATTTAATCTAGATTGAAAGTGGAGAACTTCCCTCCCACCCTAAAGTCCCCTTACCCGCATTTACCCACCCACTGTGTGTGACCCAATCCTGTCCCTGTGCACCCCTTCCCAGAGGTAATCCTGTCTGATTTGATAAATGTCCACTGTGTGGCAAAAAATGGAAAGGGTAAATTTGCCGTCCCAGAGGAAATGATATCATGAGCCATGACATCGCGGTCTGGGGGTGATGGAAGGGGGAGTTGGGGTGCCTGCTGGAAAATGTACAGATGGCAGGTCATAATGGTGGTGTGCTGATAGCCTGTTTGCAGATCAGCCATCATCTTCTTTCAGTCACACAAAGTGTGTTTCACCATTAGAGGGTGTAGGGGAGCCAGGCTGAAGCAGGGCATCTCCTGCTCTGTGTCTGAGAAGCTGGCCAATTAATCATGTGTGGGCCGTTTGAAAACCGCTCCGGGCACACTGTCAGCACCCATGTTGTTTGTGTGGACACTGGAATCGGACCATGCATGCTGTCAACAGATTATTTATATTTCTCTCTCTGCTTGTGATGAGTCATGTCTTTAGTTGGTCAGGAAATAGTAACTGCGACACAGCTCTAGACTAGACACACTACTCACAGAACAAACTAAAATAAGTACTCCTCACTTTTCCATCATTTCTTTACATTGATAAAAATAGAATTAAGAATTTAAATTTGCTCGTGAGGTTTACATCAAACTGTAATGACCATCATTAAAAAAAGAAAGGTGGCTTTGGACACCATTTATCACCCACTTTCAATGCTGTCCTGAGTTCCCTCCCCAGACAGGGACACCCAGATACCCACCCATTCACACCTGAACCCACCTGGCCCTAACAACCCACATGAATACCAGTTAGGTCAGTGACTGTGTGACCCTAATGACTCTGAAACTCAGAATTCCCATGTGACCTTAATGACTCTTTCAGGGTTCACAACAACACAGAGTTTAAGCCTACAACCCTCCACCCATTAGCTAGAACTGAATAAACCTCGTGGATGAAAGGTGAAACATCTTCAAGAAAACTGACACAAGTACAGTTGCCTATGATACAGCACTTAGAATAAGAATACCTGGCTAATAGACTACCCATGATTGAGACTTATAGCATCTTTTTCCTCAAACATTCCCTGATTGGCTGGTAGACTGCTCACACTCATCTCCACTTCCTTTGGAAGTTAAGAAAACTAAAATATCTCTTTGAGCCAAAAACAATTTCAGTCACATTAGGGGGAAAAAATAAAAATTTAAAAAGGGGGTTCTCTAACAATGTTTAAGAACATAAAGCCAACTTGCTTCAGCTAAAATTGCCTGTTTTATATGTTGAAATGTAGCTATCACTGGAGGAAAAAGGTAGTGGATTCAGAAACAGTTGCCAAACGTTTGTAACACTTCCTCTCTACTTTGACATTTGATCCCTCTGCAGATCAGACCAAGCTGAGGAGGATCGCCCACCCAGCCACAGTTTATCCAACTCTAAGCTCGGGCTCCAGGGACTGGAGGAGGAGGAAGAGGAAGTGGAGGGAGATGACGAAGAGGAAGAGGAAGGCAGCCTAACTGAGAAGTCTCATGACGAGGCACCCGAGTCCCCGTCTCCAGTCACCACAGGAGTGTACGAGGAGGACGAGGAGGAGGAAGAGACAGAGGCGACTCCATTAGCTATTAGCTATGAACACACTCGCAGGTATTCATTTTGTTAACATACAGAAAACCACTTACGCAAGTCAGGGTTCATGGACACTCTTCAGTGTTCAAAACATTGTGTCTATTAACAGAAACCGCCCTTATACCTTTTTTCATTAACTAATACCAATACTAAACAACAGCAACAACAACACTGAGAAGTACAGACAGAAGTAAAGACTTGGATTGAATGTCTACATTTCCTTCATAGACAGGCAAAACTACAAAAAGTCAGTGTTTTGGTATAACTGATGTGAGGTCGGCTTCTGCTCCTACTCTTCTTTCCTGTTCTTTCTACCTGTCCTTTTTTTAATCACACCTCTCTTTTTCTCTTCTCTTGATGTTTTCTTTCACTTAAACTTCATCCTTAAAATCATCCTTCCCCTCTCAATTGCATTAACTCTCCATCTATTCCTTCCCTGTAACATTCCCTTCATTTACCTATCCACCAACCCATCCATACTGCCCATCCGTCTAACGCTCGGTGTGCAGGTGTATAGAGGAGGAGGGCTCTCTCTTGGACCTGGAGGGTCTGCCCAGCTTTCCCAAGAGCCTGGAGGGTTTACGTAAAGCAGCCAGTGGCGAACAACCCTTTGACGTTAAAGACATATTTAACACTTCGCTAGAGTCGGAGGCACTGAAAGAGACATTGTACAGGCAGGCTAAAACCCAGGTATGTGACCGGCTTTTGGATGTCCATTAAAAGAGGGAGGGACAGGAAAGACTTGTTCTGTTAAGACAGAAGGAAGGGCAAAAAGCCGAATGTGGATACAGACATGAAAGGATAAGAGAAAAGA
>JAQFJA010000002.1:11799392-11812477 GCA_029874485.1 Naso brachycentron
CAGGGTTAGCTCTGGAACTGTGTGTGTGTGTGTGTGTGTGTGTGTGTGTGAACAGTGTGCAGGCAGTTGAAAGTACTTCTTATGCAAAGACAGTTTTCTAAATTAATACAGAACACACTGTGACAGGCCCTTATGAAGGATAATAATAAATGAAACAAAGATGAAGATTTCCAAAATGCAAGGGATAGTGCACTGGGGTCTTTATGACAGTATCCTGTAACTATGAAATGATAATAAAAAGAGAAAAAAACACCAGCTAAACTTAAAGCGTCCCTATTGGACAAGAAAAGTCATCATCTGCTCTTCTGAGATCTGCTTCTCTGTTAACCTATGTGCTAAGTAGTGTTACAGAATAACACAGTCTGCTATTACTTGTGTGTAGTGCATATGTTGAAAGCGATAATGAGGATTTTATATGGTGTGATAGTATTGGGCCTCCATTTTATTGGTCTGCTCCACTAAAAAAAACAAACACAACAACAAAAAGGCCCACCATGCCTTAAAAATTATGATGCACCTAAATCTGTAACAGTATCACTTTACTTATCACCGTTGGACATTACAATGCTGCTCTCCACTGAGTAGAACAGAATGGAGTCTTTTAGTAAACCATTCACTAATGTGAGCCAGGCAGCCAGACTCATGGCTTCTTGTTCGGTGACACAGGAGATGAGTGAGTTTGTGGTGTGGTATGTAACTTTGGATTTACCTGAAGTCAAGGTCACAGGATGGCTGCCTGCGTTGAGGACAGAAGTGAAAAGCAAAGCTGTCCCTGCACACATGGTTGTGTTCATGTCATTATTTCCTTACAAAATAGAAACACTACATGAAGGAAATAAGCCTTAATTGCTTCGCCTTAGTTATTCTGTTCTGTATCTATTGTCATTTTAAGGATACTTTGCATCATTTTGCAAGAACAAACTTAATATTTTCAAATGTCTAATTGTGGAAAATGTCTCCTCAAATATTCTCGTTTCTCTCAAGTGACTGAACATAATATTTTATTATCAATCTAAATACAATTAATCGAATCTGTGTGAGGCTGTAGCTGTAGTGTAAAAGTCCTATGTTCCTGGTGTGTAAATATTTCATGTTTTGTTCGGGTGTTTATTTCCCTTGTAGGTGGAGCTGAAAAAAAAGACACCTTGTTTGGCTTTCTTTGACTTGTTTGAAAAATCGGTTTTGTCATATTTGTCTGGTATTTTTTTAAGGTGTTGTTCTTTGGCTGAATACAGATGGTTTCTGTCAGATGGTGAGTTGTAGCACATGTCATCATTTCTTGTACTGATGAAGATTCTCCTTTGAGATTGGCTGTCATAGTGAAATTATTTGTTCTAAATTGCATCTTTCCTGTGTTTCTTTAAATAGCCGACTTTGCACCTTTACTACAACACTGCGGGGAATAATCATGCAAAGTAGCTGTTCTGGAATTTATAATTTATTGTCAATAAGTTTTAAAATGGTGAAATTGATTTTATCTGCTTTTCTTTTGGTATCAGAGGATGTAGGCTATTTAAGAGGTATTATACTGTAGATATGGAACAACGACACATTTATTGTGTGAAATGATGCATTTGTGATCCTAAAGGATAAAATATGATACCATTGATGGTCTTACAGGAAGCTTTACAAATGTTAAAAAGTAAACTGCATATATCTGGGACCCACAGTACAAACAGTTGTTTCCTTTAAGGCATTTTTGCATTTTCATTTCACATAAAAATAAAAGCCATGAAGGTTTAATAGGCTATGTTTTGTGCTTTTTGAAGGTGCAGGTCATGCTGGCGTATCGCTTTTTAGACATATCAGTCTTTAAAAGAAATCCAGATCAAGTCTCTCTGAATGAAAACATTTTTAGAAATGGGAGGGGTATCCAGGAAAAAACACGAGGGGTGCATGAGGATTTGTGTGTTTCGGCACATCTGAGTGTGTGTATTCATGCAAATTTCAGTGGAAGGCCCAGGTTTGAACATGCCTTAAAAAAGGACGATTATATGGACCAGACTGAGTCACCCAGTTTGAATGAAGGAGTTAACAGTCTCTGGGTTTCTGGCTGATATCTTGTAGCCTCAGGCAGTGGGGAATGCCAAATACCAAATGCCGTAGGGGCATATTGACTATAATCAGCTACCTGGCCGTCCCCATTCCCACCCCTCTGCCTCCCACTGAGAGTTTTGCAACAGGGACCATGTACATTTGGCATGTATCCACTGTGGCATGCAGTGCTTTGAAATATTTCAAAAAAATATAATTTGCATCAAGTAGTTGTCATGAAATCTCCCCTTTGAAAGCTGTCAACTGTATAAATGACGGGAGGTTAGTATTGTGTATGCACACAACTGGTTATCTAGTCGGTCACCATCTGCTTCAAAAGAGAATAGAAACAAAAATCAGGAGAACTGATGGGAACAGATGACACAGTTTTATTTTTTCCACATATAGTAAGTCCATTCAAGCGCATGTTAAGCTAGTCTGGTAATCCTCCAGTCCCCCTCCTGTCTCGTCAAGATTTGTGCATTAGTGATAATAGCTCTGAAACTCTCTTGAAGATGATTCTTGGCTTGGACGCACTTTGACAGGAAATGAGATCTAACACCTTAGCCTTGTAAAATAATAAGAACTCTTTCCATACACTCAGACTTCAGTTGTGTGTGTGTTTGTGCATGTGTGTGGACAATATGTGTCAGGAGTGGGAGGGGGTGCAATGTGGTGGCTGCGGGCTCAAGCATGCACTGTGCAGGCGGCTTGTCAGAAGTTGCTCTTCCCAGCTATTAGCCTCTCTCCGTTAGGACACAGGTCTCAACACGCCCCACACAATGCATCCTTCCCTTTCTCTTCCCGTGCATCATCCTCGGTCACATCACTGCTGGCCTTCCTGCCAAGGGAAGGATGTGGCAAAACACAGTGCTGAGATGTGTTTTATCAATGACAACACACAAGGCACAAAAAATGTTAATACTTATGAGTCTCTGTGATTCAGATCAATTTATACTGCAAAGGCTATTATTTTTCCCTATAGGTTTGCAGATGAAGGCTTAAGAAAACAACCTGTGAGATGGATGTCTAACATGTACATTACACGTCTAACATTTATGTTCTGGACTGTGGGATACCATCAATCCAAGGATCTAAAAGGTTATTTGTTCTACTCTGCTCAGTGTCCACAGACTGTTCCAGTACTGTTGATTTAGTCTGTTGAATAGCGATCAATATAAAAGTTGATACTATTATTTTCAGATCACACTTGGCTCAAATGATATCCTCAACACTAAACTACCCTGTGAATTTTTCAATTTATTGTGATCTGAGGCAGAAAATTTGACAAAATGTTAGGTTTGAATGACTCATCAGTTGCTGCATTTCATGGTTAAATCTTTAAGTAGAGAGAACCAGGTTTAGATAATAGCTGTTGTTGAAACAGTCTGTAAAGGTCATTACATCTTTCCTTATTTTCTCAATAGTCTCAGAGACAAACAGCAATTACAATGACGTCAATGAGTGTAGTTGATTCTCCAATTTTCTATATTGATTTCAATCCATTATAATTACAGACTGTATAGAAGTTCAGCTTAGATTGTGTGGATCAGTACAACATACAAGCTGTGTGCCTGCGCATGTGTGTGTGTGTGCAAACGTGTTTGATATTTGGACAGTTAAGCGAATTTGCAGCGGGCAAGCTGTTGCTTGTGTATGGATGACGGTGTGGCAATTATCACCTTGTCTCCAGGAGCCTGTCGGGACCTGCCTCCACCGGTCCACCATGTAGAGGTGGAGATGGACGGGTGGATGGATGGATGGCTGGCTGAATTAATCAGTCAATCAATAGGATTGCATTGAGAATACGCTAAATAGCTAGTTGATACAGTTCTCTTGTAAAGTCAAAAACATTTTAGAACATTTGATTTGATTGAATGTATTGTGCATCTGAAATTGCTGCCCTGATCTGTTCTAGACTCAGAAAATGAAGGATGACAGTCCATGAAACTTGGTGGTAAAAAGCATTCAGGTTCTTTGCTATGGTTTGCTTGTTACAGGTGGTCAAATATCACATAAAATTGTCATCAGATTTTGTAGAAAATTGTTGGAAAGTAAAGCAGCCTGCCAAAATTTATGGTGCAGGTTCAGGAAACCTCAAAGGATTTCTTACTATTTTTAAACATTAGAATCTTTTATAACCTGTCTTAATGTAATCCAGTGTTTCTTCTTCACCCACTTAACTCCCTCTCCTCACTCATCTTGAAGAGTTTATCCACATGACAAAGCAAATCATCACTTTATTCTTCCTTTCATCCTTCTCTATGTCCTGAAACATTTATCCATCATTGATGAACTCTTGTCTGTACAAGAAGATACAAATCAGTTACTGTAGTTAGTTCACTGCTGCTCTTCACTTCAGGACTCACATAGTTTCTGCATGTGTGTGTGTGTGTGCATGACTGTGTCGTCGGTGCATGTGCACACTAGTCTTTGTGGTGGACGAGTTGAGACGTCTCCCTTGGCATCCCATGGGAAGACTAAAAACATAATTTATGACTTTTTTATGTACTCCGAGGTTCACAAACAATATCACCAAACGCTGTTCTCTGCTGATCCCACAACTTATCAACTGATCCTTTTTTTCTACTTGTTGTAAATAAAGGACAGAACTTTCTTTGCAGTGGTCCTTTTCAGTGCTTGATCAACACGGATTTTAGAGTCGATGTGAAATTTCAAATCATTACTGAATGCAAATCAGCAAGCACCATCATGGCCATAAACAAGTGCTATATTTGCATAATTTAACAGTTAAAAATGTTATGGGGAAAAGTGATTATTAAGTGTTTTTGTCTGTCACAGGACACGGTCTTGGCTTTACATTTGTCCTCTGAATTCTCCTCTTCAAAAAACCCTGAGTACTTAGTTTCTTAGTGAAGCTTAAAGGATAACTTTGCTATTCCAGACCTTAGACCCAATTTGCGGGGTATTTCCAATGGACCTGGAACATACAAATAATAATTTCACTGATTGGTCTAGTTCTGTGCTTTCTACAATTTTCCTGCGAGCTGTGGCTGAGCTCTCACTGTGCTAAACAGGATTTACATTTGGCCATTGTAAATTTGTTGGAAAAACAATGATAAATGTATTTTTCCAAGACAGGGAGTATTCCTATAAACGTTAGTAACGCCACAGCTAAATATACATGGTAATTCACCCCAGCTCCAGGGCATGGTAGAGCTGCACGTCCAACACGAGGAACAGCTGTGTCCTTTAGCCACTGGTGCTTTGGTTCTAGTTCGCAGTTACTGAAATTAGTCAAAATCGTCAAAATTTGCTCCACAAACTCGCTAGTCAGCCAAACAGAGTTGAGCGAGTGGAGTGTTGTGTCCATCCGTAGGACAACCAGCCAAGGTCTCAATCTTTCTGGGTCAGATAATGGAAGCCTGTGAAAAGTGCTTCTTGAGCTTCAAGACATTTCATTCCCATAGCCAGGGACTGCACATCCGCACACCATAGCTACTATTAATGATAAGCAAGAGAGGAATAATAAATGACAATTGCTTTACAAATACTTCTGTGGACTACTAACTACTAAACTCCAACGTGAGTTGAGAATGTGTGATCAGCTGCTTTTCAAGCAGCTCGCCCCTCTCTACGGTGTAGCTAGAGTGCGGAAGCTTACAGTGCAGTCGGCATAGTAGTTTCAGTCCAAATGAAACTTGTTTCAACATTTGGATTGATACAGTTCACAGGAGTACGCCATGAGCTTTCCCGTCTTGGAAAAATACATTTGTCTTTGTTTTTCTAGCACAGTTTCGATTGCCCAATGTACATGGATTTTAGCGCAGCGAGAGCTTGCAGGAAAATTTCAGAAAGCTCTTTGTGATATTATTGTCTGTATGTTCCAGGTCTATGGGAAACACCCTGCAAATAGGGTCTAAGGTCCAAAATGGAGAAGAGAGAAATTTCTGCAGGTTAACTTCCTTTAAGAGTAATATTTTTTATTTTCCAAGTAACATTCTGAGGGGTGATTAGTAAATCTTATGGCCTAAGGTAGGAGGAAGATAGATGAGCTATGCAGCTCTCTTTACATTCAACTCTGAGCATTTATGCAGAAGATTTGTAGTTAAAAGCTTGTGGAATTTCTGTTTTGGGTGATAGAAAATTTCTAGTCAGCACTGTCTGAGAAAATGGACAACATCAGCCTTCATGCAGTCACTGCTCTGCCTTATTTGAATTAAGCATCCCACTCCTTTACCATGCTGTAAGAAGAAACACCATCCACTAGTGTTGCCTTTTGCTCGGACCTACTCCGCTGAGCTCTTGAGACACAGATGGTGGATGACTACATGACTGCTGATGTGTCTATTTTTTTTGCTTACTTGTATTCTTTAATACCTGGAATAACCAAAACAGAACTACCACAAAAGTTATTAACTTTCAAACTGTCTTTCTCAAGAGTTGACCTGCACGTGCATGTAATTAAAGCTGTGTAACTCATCTCTTTCTACATTAAGCCACAAACTTATGATTGTGTAATATTGTAGATTAATACTTGGATATTTCTGAAACTCTTTTTGTTGTCTCCACTTCTTACATTTTTTGTAGGTTAAGATACTGAAGCATAAAGTCAGTGTGATGCCTGCATTTTTTTTACGAAAACCCATTAAACCACCACCATGACAACATATTGTTGACTCTGTGGCACTGCCGGCTAAAACTTTAAACTTTTAAACCTTCCTTTGTTCTAATGTTAAGGGTTTATTTGTCTTTCTTTTGTGATAATTAATTTTTGAGATGCAACTGCTGAAGCAGGAAAAGTCAGTAAGTAGTCTGTCTGTTGCATCTCAGAGAAATGATTTATTCATGGTATGGATGGGCTGTCGGGACTTGTCAAGGAAAGCTAGTGGGAGAAGGTAATGTTGTGCACAGGTATTTTCATTACCCTTAAGGGAGTGCTCGTGGCTAAGGGCTAAGGGTGTGTGTGTGTGTGTGTGTGTGTGTGTGTGTGTGTGTGTGAGAGAGTTGGCAGTGTGTGTGGCTGTGAGGGGCTTAGTAACGGTGTCACAACAAGGAATCTAAGCAGTGGTTGGTGTAGTCGTCATACATCCAGAGGCTGTCTGGTTGGAGATTCTAATCAGAGTCTGCATGATTAGTGGAAAATTTTCAAAAGGTAGCACATTTAAACACGCATTAACTTCTACCACTAGAGGTCTCTCAATGAAAAACAATAAAAACAAAAAATATGTAGTTTGATGAGATGGAGAAGAAGCATGGGATCATGGGATTTTTTTCATTTCAACATTAATCAGCCACCTTTGTTGATTAGAGTGATACAGTAAGAAATTATTATTAAGTTTTAATTCATGTCAGGCTCAGTCACATTCGCCAACTGATGTATTATCTGATATTTCCTGTGCAGCCTTTGACAGACATTCAGATAAAACGGCTGTAATTGTGAATAAAAAAATAAAAGTTTGAGCATTGTTGAAAACTTTAGAGATAAATGAAATGTGATAAAATACACAATTCACTTTCACTGTGGAAAAGATTAACACATAATGTGTGTTTAAATGTTGTTTGATACCAAAGAAAAATCCTGAATCCTGTGAACCTCAGATATTATAAGGTTTAGAGTCCGAGAGTCCACAAGAAAAAGTGAATTGTAATTAATATCCAAGAATGATCTTGCATGAAGAGGTAAAGGTGGGTTTGGAAATAAAAGGAAAGAAGAAGAAGAAGAAAAGTCTGCTTTTAAAGGACAATGATATGAAGAGCAATACAGAGGAAAGCATGTGACTTTTGGGATAAAAGTGGTAAAGCACAGAGAGACAGATTAAAAAGAAAAGGCTGGTTGAAATAAAAGCAGCAGAAGTCAAGATATCCTGATTTTTAGTCCCTACAATGTGTCATGCTGCAGTGGATACTACACTCCCCATAATGCAACTCTCTGACCCTCTCTGCCTGCTACTGAAGGCCTGCCTCTTAAAATTCTGCACCGCCAGTTTGTTACACAGACTTTCAGTTAAGTCTCACATCTAAGCCGAGATTACCCCGATGACATCATTAAAGTTATGTTTTGAAACTTTGGAAAACTCCCTCCAAAGCCACAGAAGACTTTTATTCTGCTGTTTTCACAGGATGAGTAGTGCACCTCGCGATGAGTAAACTAAACCTTTGGTTGACTGTTTGGTGGGTGCATGTGTTTGGCTTACAGAGCTGGTTCATACCAGGATCCTGGGTTAAACTGAAATGCTAAAAATGTAGTTACTCATCCATGAACGTTGTCCTAGCATAAAAGCATTCACCTAGTGGCGTATGATCTGAGGAAATCTCCCAGATAGGAACTCTATACTTGAAATGTGATTCTTTTTCTCACCTATCACATACAGGCCAACCAAATGTCATTCAAATGTGATAAAGCATTATTGACTTTTAGCTGCATGTACTGTATTCCTGCCGTAGGATGCGCTGTTACATTTGTAGTCAGGCCCACTGTAGCAAGCCCATACAGGACAACTGTCTTCTCGTTTTGTTTTTTTTTTCTGGAAGGTCCCTGTTTGATTCCACAGGGGAGATTGTTGAGATTTTGTGATTGTGTTGGGGCATGTTTAGGCTTTTCAGTTGCTTGTATCAGTGTCTTTGGATGCATCTGTACTTGCATTTACACACAAATGTGCATGCACAAATGCATGAGCACGTGTAAATGCTCGTAAAGTGAGGAATGATTAAAGACATGAAGACAGCTCAGAATGTTCTCATTGACCTTTTCTATCACTGACTGACAGTAGTTAAAAAAACATTCTTTTTGTTGTTGTTGTTGAGCTGGTTTACACACTTTTTTCCAGACTGTCCTTTTGAACTTCACTTCTCTGTCAGTTGCAGCATCTCATATTATTACCCACAAACCCAGTCTGCTGGATAATAATCATTTATCTGTTCTAATAACACAGTACATACCTTTACCACACAGACATCAATTTACTGCTGACTGGTTTACAGTACTTTTGTATTTTCCCTTTCACCTTTTAATGCTCTCCCTTTCCTCAAATGCCAAATTGTTCTGCAGTCATAAATTAATGTAATAATTACAGTGTCTTGCAGTCACGCCCTACTTTTAAAAAATTATACTATCACCCAGCTGTATGCATCAAACAATATTTGCTTAATATTTTTCGGCATGCTCACTTATAACATTATAGGTGTCTCTCTCTTGTCGGGAGCATCTGCAAAATGCCAAACAGCTAAGTTAAATTCGAAGAGAAAGATAACTTTCCTGAAGTCAGCATTTGTTCTGACTTGCAGAGGACTGACTGATTGTGATGTTCTCAGAATTTCTGAAGCAGACAGCTGTTTCATTGTTGCTTTTTCACACATATACAAACAACCCAGATCGCTGACTGGAGCCTCTCTGGCCCTGTGTGTGTTCTTTTCCCACCCAGTACTCTCCGTTACTGAAGAAGCTCTACTGTCAAATTGCCAAGACTTGTCCAATCCAAATCAAGCTGTCCTCCTCCCCTCCACATGGCAGCATCATCAGAGCAATGCCCATCTACAAGAAGGCAGAGCATGTCACAGAAGTGGTCAAACGTTGCCCCAACCACGAACTAGGACGAGACTTCAATGATGGTATGAGGCTTGGTTCTTTAACCACAACTGACTGTACTTTAGTATTTTATACTTTTATACTTCACCCCAAAATATAACAGTAATTCTGGGTAATAAATTCAGTAACTATGAAAGGAGAGGATAAGTTGCACCATTCATTAATCATAGATTTTTTTTTGCCACTTTTCACAAACAAGACTGTCTGATATGTGTGAGACTTTGATGTAAATCAACTGTCCTCGCCTTTCTTCCCTCATTCTCTCCACAGGTCAAGCAGCCCCAGCCAGTCACCTGATCCGAGTGGAGGGGAATAATCTCTGTCAGTATGTGGATGATCCTGTCACTGGCCGGCAGAGTGTCTTTGTGCCTTATGAGGCTCCACAGGTTGGCGCTGAATTTGTTTGTATTTATCACAGAGAGGCACAGTACATTGCATTGGGTCTTTTGGGGTCTGAACCCATATCGGGAACTGTGGTTAGAGTGAATGTACAGAATATTCTGGATATTACCTTTTTTCGTGAATTATGCTGATGAGCTTGATTTCCATAGTAATGGTAAAAATTTGAATTTGGGCAAATGGTTAATAAAAAAAAAAGAGACCTTGACAAAGCCTTTGGCATAAAAAGGTGTGTGTTTGTAAGACGTGGACTGTCTAAATGTTTACACAGCTCATTATATGAAAGATGTCCCTAATATTTAAAAAAAAAATAAAAATACTGGGCAAGTCCAAACAAGCACAAGAGTGAGAAATCCTCTAGTAGGTGATTGCATACAAGGAGGTTAATGAAGTTTTTCTTGCCTCACTCGAGTCAAACTGTGCCGCAGCACTGCCATCTAGTGGTGGATTCCTGAAACTCCTTTTATAAAAGTGTCAGAAACTAAACAATAATAATTAAACCTACAATAGTTAAATCCCTCATCATGTGCTTACTGACGGGATTCATTGCTTTGTGTTTCAGGTGGGGACTGAGTTTACCACCATCCTGTATAACTTTATGTGCAACAGCAGCTGCGTGGGAGGCATGAACAGGAGACCCATCCTCATCATCATCACTTTGGAAACCAGGGAGTAAGTCAGCTATTCCTAATTCATACACACAGACAGATCAAGCCAGGCTTTTTTTCTTTTCACTACATGTTTTTAATTTTAAGCACCATTTAACATAAACTATGCAGTTATAGAGCGTAGTTTGTTATTCAGTACATTGCTCCAAGCTTAAGTAAGACTAAATAGTGAAGATGTACTTGGTCTTAAGTTTGACTGTTAGCAAGCCTTTATCTCTTCAGAGTTTTGGGGGTTTTTTTAAACAAACGTCACTGGCTGACTATATTTATCCTCATTTGTTTCTGCAGTGGTCAAGTGTTGGGCAGAAGGTCATTTGAAGGTCGGATATGTGCATGTCCTGGCCGAGACCGCAAAGCAGATGAGGACCACTTCAGGGAACAACAGGCCCTGAATGACAGTGTCGCCAAAAATGGCAGTGCCAACAAGCGCAGTGAGTTGCATTAAACCAACTGACACCTTCGTGTTTACTACAAATGTAAATGGTTAAATGTCAATGTCTTTTCATACATGACCAAACTTGTCCTGATTTCTGGCTGTTTGTATACTTCCAACAATCAGCAGCAAAATGGTGTAACATATCTTTGTTAAAGAAAAAAAACAAGAAAAAAAGATTGTGAAGTGTGTTAGAAACCTTTTTAATGAAGGTTCTCTTTCTGTTGTCTGCAGACTTCAAACAGAGTCCGCCAAATATTCCCAGTCCGAATATTAACACGAGGAAGAGGAGGCATGGAGAAGAAGAGATTTACTATATTCCTGTAAGTGCATTTCACATATTTGGATGATTCAGACTGGATGTATAATGATATAATAATAAGAAATATTTTCACTAACTGCAAGAAGGTCAAATGCCATTGTTTCAAACATTAATAAACAAATAACCAAACCATTTTTAAATGACAGGTTTAACAGCCATTATTTCCTCAGCGAGAATAATAAGTTGTGTGATTGTGTGTAGGTTCGTGGTCGCGAGAACTTTGAGCTGCTGATGAAGATTAAGGACAGTTTGGAGCTGGTGGAGCTGGTGCCGCAGCCACTGGTCGACTCCTACAGACAACAAACGCAGCAGCAACTTCTGCAGCGACCGTGAGTCACTGCAACACTGACATATGCACATGAGCACAAATTCTACACTGTACATAAATGTGTCAGTGAAATGATCTGATCTGTCCAAACACATTCACACACCGAAGGCACATAAAAACACAAGCAGATACTCCTTTCTTTATGACAAAATTCTCAGATTTTCAGAGAGTAAAATGAGGGAAACAAACTGACTTGGCTACCATGATAATTCCCTTAAACAGCTAAATTTAAAACTTGTTGACTTTATTCAGCTGTTGTGAACTGTATTCACTATAGTAAACACACACATTCGTCTGACCTTGGCTACATTCTCCTCTTTTCTCCAGGAGCCACATAGCATCCCCCTCCCCTTACTCTCCACTGTCAAACATGACCAAGCTTCATGCCCACGGAGGCCTCAGCAAACCACCTTCAGTAAACCAGCTGGTGGGGCAGCAGCCCCAGCAACACTCCACTGCCCCCACCTCCATGGCTCATGTGGGTGAGTATCTACTGCATGTCCAGTCAAACCTGATGTAGTCGTTAAGCATCTTTCCAGCCAAGTTGTCATAAAGACTTCTGATTAGAAAATATCAGCGCTACGATACCATGTTTGGGGCATTATAGTTCAGTTCTTTGTGCTGTTATGTTATTGATCACCCCTCCTTTCCTTCTCACAGGTTCAAACATGCTTAACAGCCACCACATGCAGGCCAATGGTGATATGAATGGTGGCCACAGCAGTCAGACTATAGTCTCTGCTTCCCACTGCAGCCCACCCCCTCCGTATAACCCTGACCCCAGCCTTGTCAGGTACCTCACCCTCCAATGACACTCCTTCTTTATCCTCCTGTAAAGGGCCAGCAGACAATCAAGTGCACTTTTTGGGTTAATTGTTGCAGATTTGAAGCCAAAAAGCTAGTTTGTTTTGCCTTGTTCATACAAATTTCACCCATTTCAAACAGCCTTTTGCAGAGAAATGTGTCAGGATGAACTGTGTTGTACACACAATTTGATCTGGTGATGGCTGCTTTGCAAAAGCTTGCAATTGCATCGCAAATCTCCTCACAACTGTGGCTGGTGTCATAATGCCGCTCCAGTGGAGAATTCAGCGTGTTAGCTCCTCCTAGTTGCATATGTAAAGTGTCTACATCAGATGTGTTGATCAGCTTCTATTCAAAAACAGCACATTAATCATGTCTATTTACTCTGGTTATACGGCCAAGCTGCTCAAGAGTTGTAGAGCCCCACTGTGTGACACAGACTTACACCTAAAGTCATTCACCTAGTCACTGTGTATACAACCATTCTTTACAATGCACTACAGCAAATTTTCTCAAAAAAAAAGAAAAAAAAATGTTATTGTTTAAGT